>JAWWEE010000471.1:0-10744 GCA_035221455.1 Xenops minutus | reverse complement strand
CCAGGTTGGATGGGGCTTGGAGCAACCTGGGCTGGTGGAAGGTGTCCCTGCCCATGGCAGGGGGTGGAATGAGATGATCTTTAATGTCCCTTCCAACCCAGGCCATCCTGTGATCTATTAGAAATCCTCATTGACTGGGAAGACAGAGATCCACAGTCACACACACGTTCAGCACTTGCAGGAATGCTCATTTTCCTGCACAGGGCCTGCCATAAAAACCTCAGTTTCTGAAGGCACACTGTGACATTGACAGGAAAGTCACCCCAAGTACAAGAGCACAGAATTCTAACTTATGAACATCTGATCATGGTGAAAAATGTGTAGTATCCTGTCATTCCACAACATCACCCAGTATTTGTTGTATTTCTGAGTAACTTCTACAATAAGGAAAACTCCCAAGATCTTCAGGAAACAATCACTTCTTGTAAAATTAACAGAGAAATCAATATATTTCAAACACCAACTCTGTCATACCATTAAATTAATGCCTAATTATCTACAAGTTGGAAAGAATAACAGCAAAGAAGCCAGAATCAGACACAATCCAGGAAAAGTTACTGAGCTTCCAGAATCACTCAGATTTTGAAAGTGTATAGGAAACTGATTTGTCTGGAATCACACACATACCCTCTATGTATTTCACTAAAAGTCCTGTTAAAAATATCTAACAACAAGAACACCTATGCTTATGAGTTTGTAAGTAGGTAAAAAGTTGTAGTTACAACTGGACAGGCCAAAGAGAGAGTGGTTTGAGGAAATTCAGTGTCCAGGCAAACACAGAACTGAGTGAGCACAAACACATTCCCTTCCCTCCCTGACAATATTTAATACTTCTCTCCTCTTTGCACCCTTTCCTTGAGTTTTAACAGCAAACTGGTATCATGGACACACAACTATTCCCTCTCCAAGGTAGATGCTGTATGTTCCAAAGGGATCCTCAGCAATGGGCCCACTGGCAAAGTAAATGAGGAGTTGGTACCAATGCATGGAGTTCACAGGAGCACAAATTATGATTGGAACACATACAGGGAACAGGAGTTTGAATGAAATGTGTTTGAAGCCAGGAAACCAAAAAACCAATGAATAACAGGGGTTTGGGATATCAGGACTTTAAAGTTTCACTGGCAAGTTCAATTTAATCATTAAAACATATTTAGCTGTGATTTTGTCAACTGGTCATTCTACTTATTTGATTTTTTTCCCAGCAACTCATCAAAATTCATTCTGAATTTTTTTCCAATGTATTTTGAAGGAATAACTGCCATCAGAAATCAATTTGTACATTTCCATTCCTCTCTTACTTCACCATCCAAACACTTACTAAAAAGAAAAAGGAAACTTTTCAACACAAAGAGGTATTAATGTATTATTAACTATTCCTTTAACTGACTCACAACACAGTCTATTTTTATTTGCCTCTGGGGGAAAAGAAAAGGGGGGAAAAAAAAGAAAAACAGAAGGTTTTGAAACTTTATGTAACACATCAATTGAAAGCTTGGTTTCTCACAGCTAGAACAAAAGTGACACTTAATGGAGTTAATTTTACTTTCATTTACTCGGTCTCACTTTCAGGTATTTGGTGCTACTCAGACCCTGGAAACTTTACAAGGAGTATGTTTACAAATAAATGTCAGCTTGTGTTATTTCAGCTACAGAACCATTTCCCTGCTTTTCCAAAATGCCACATTCAGAGGGGGAATTCAACTGACTTTCTCTTCCTACAGGGAGGCTGAAAGAGCTGCTACCCAGAGCTCTCCCACTGTATGGACACAAGCAGAGCTGGCTGGGAACTGTCTCCCCCATTTCCCTGGCCCTTCAGTGGGGATTCTCCCCAAAAATCACATGGGCAGGGTGTTTTGGAATGAATAAGGAAAAGATAAATCAATCCCTTTCATATTGGGTAGGTACAGAGCAGAGCCCTCTTCTGAAGGAATGAGATCCACTGGTACCAGCAAAAGCAGTTGAGTTATTTTTCCAGTCATGCTTGGATAAAGCAGAGTCACATACAGATTTTTACCTTCCTTTCCCAAAAGGAGGAAAGATGGATAAGGAAATGGATAATCACTGAATTCTATTGTGTATCGTGTCACCTTGAGAAGTCAGCACCAGATAACTGCACACATTAGCCAAAGTTTCTCTGGTGTTTTGAAACCATCCATGGACTACAGTTCCCATAACCCTCCTCCTGAAGGACCCATGGAGGTGAAGAAGGAAAAGGAGAGTATTCCCCTCCTCTTCATTACTTTTTTCTTCCCTCACAAGAAAGGCAGTTTGCTCAGAGAGTTTTTTGGTATTATTTCAAATAGTCTCAGAGCAATAAAGAAGTCTCACTGCATAAACATCAGACTTCTTAAAGTCAGAGTACCAAAAAAGTTATTACATAATTCTTTTTTTTACAAGATATTTCTTACCAACATCTTAGTAAAAAAGAGATGAAACTGTAAACTTAACAAATAATCTATTGTACTTGATTATAAAGACAAAAGCAGCAGTTCTCTGTAAATAATCCTATTCTACAACAACAGATCTATTTACAAAAGGATTTCAGAAGTTATACAAGCCTCCCGTGCTCCCACAAAACAAGGGTATCAGAAAGTTTTTCCTTCACTTTGGAGAACAGCTCTCCCAATGGCATTAAAAATTACCCTTTAAAGGCTAAACATATACCAGGCTGCAACCCTTACTCAAAACCATGAACTGTAACAACAACTTTCAACCCACAGCCCCAGAGCCAGGGTCAAAACCACCTGAAATAAAGAGGTTTGAAGAGGAATGCCCAAAAGATAATCTAATTATAGCAACTAAAATTGCTCTTTTTGGTACTGGTAGGTTTTAGTCTCCAAACCACCGCCCATTTGAGCTCAGATGAAGATGCAAAATGCTCTCATGGCAAGTAAAGGTTTGGGTTTTGTGTGTGTAACTCGTCTTCTCACACCCCATATGAGCAGGTGGTCCAGTTTCCAATATGATTTTAAGCTGTGGTACATGTTAGCAAACATGTCCTAATTAAATGTCACTTGAAAAGCTCAGACAAGACACGGTTTTTCAACCTGGACACCAGTGGTGCTGTGCTACTTTAAACTATCCACCAGTCTGCAGAAGTCACTTATGGCCATCCCGTGCTAAGTGCCAGCCTACACAACCCCCCAGCCTTTAAAAATTGATAAATTCCCGATGCCTGCCTCCTTGTTTCACACGAGGCCCAGAATCCTGCCCATAAATCGACACTGAAACAGAGAACTCTTGGCTGCTATTAGGTAAAATTATCCCTGTTGTGGCTTCTCCGGCCCTGTCCAATGTGGGGGAGGGGATTCCAATGACAAGTCCTAAATCCACCCAAGTATTGATGCAGGGACTGTAACAGTTCCTGCTCCTGTAACAAACCTGTGAGCCTGGAAACAATATTAAACTATTGTCCTATTGCCCTCCTGGATTAAGTCAACCATGCTCTTTTTTCAGTTGGGAACAAGATACACTTGCTTTACCCAAGGAATATTCCAAACGCCATGAATTAAACTCAATAAGCTTCATAAACTTGGAGAGAATTCTTAATTCGCAGCAGAAAATGTAAATTTAACACTTCACACACATATTCGACTTCAGACTGCAAATAAAAACAGTCTAGTTCTAAATAATTCATGTAAGCCAAAAACATGAAGCGTAGCCTACAAAAGTATCTATATATACACACCCCAAATATATATAGATAATAGTTAACAAATACTAGCTCAGAGTTATTTTCAGTGTTATTATTCTAATTCTATAAAGTATAATTAATTTTCCAAAAATACCCAACCTACAGAGGTTGGGGGAGGGGGGCGTGGAGGAAAAAAGAGAAACAAGTTTACCAAAACTTTTTAGGGCTACAGACTATTCCAAGGAAGGAAGTTAAATTCTGCTTGGCTACAGGCAGGGAATTAAATACTACTAGAAACTGAATGTTTGCTTATTTATCACCAGATATCATCTGGTTATTCTTCGACTCCACACACCTCTTCTTAAGGAAAATGTAAGCAAATAGCAACCAGATCATCACAAAAGTTGGGAACTTGTACAAATCCAGACCCCCATGACAATTAATCCACCTAAGTGTGACTGTATGAACCCCCTGGGCAAAAGTTTGCAGGACACTCTCGTTCGGCTCAAACCAGGATGGTTGTCAAAAACACACTCATTGATTTATTTTTCAGTCAGACATTCTGTCTTTGTTAATTTCAAATAACAATAAATGGTTATTTCCCCCATGCCTGTGGAGTAACAGGAGAACTAAGTAACAGCAGCAATGTAGATACATGATCAAAGAACCCCTATGTGGTCTTTGGCCGGGCTAAACCCAAAACTTCAAAGCCGGCTGAGATTCAAAAACGCACCAATTTCGAAATTTCGAAATACAGGACTTTTTAATGGCGTTTTGTGATTCCTTGGCAGCGGGAGGGAACCCTGGTCGCTCCAGAGGAGCACCCAGTGTATCCAAGGAGGGCTCCAATTCCTCCAGCAACACAAAGCTCAACCCCTACAAGGCTGCGACCAGCTATTAGAACATGGAATCACAGGCCCGTTCAGGCTGGAAAAGCCCTCCAGGATCATGTGCCCGCTGCCCACCTTGAGCACCGAGTGCCACGGCCAGCCCTGCCTTGGGCACCTCCAGGGCTGGGCACTCCAACCCTCCCTGGGCAGCGCCGCTGTGTCCCTGTGTCCCTGCGTGTCCCTGCGTGTCCCTATGCTATTCCCAACGCCGCTCCCTCCTCCTCCTCCTCCTCCTCCTCCTCCTCCTCCTCCTCCTCCTCCCCACCCCCACGGGCGGCATGACAGGCACCTCTCTCAGGTAACTCCTTCCCCACCCTGCCCTCGCAGGTGCAGGGCCAGCCCACCCCTGCCCTACAACAGGTGATGCTCCGTGCCCCGCCGCCCTGCCCGGCGCTCTCCCCATGCCCTCCACCACCGCCGGCGCCCCCCGTGCCCCTCTCCCCATGCCCCCCATATCCCCCATACCCCCCATACCCCCGTGCCCCGGGGATGGCTGCGGGCCCCGCCGCCTCCTCCGCCGCTCTAAGATGGCAGCGCAGCGCCGCGGGCCCGGGCGAGCCCAGCCCAGCCGGCCCCGGCTCGCCTCGCCGCTCCCCTCCCTCTCCTTCCCTGCCTTCTTGCCTCCCTCCTTCCCTCCCTTCCCTTCCCTCCCTTCCCTCCCTCCCTCACTCACCCGAGCGGCGGCTTCTCCCGGGGGCGAGGCCTCCTCCCTTGGCGGGGCGAGCGGCCCGGGCGCGTCCTCCCCGCTCTCCCCGCGGGGGCCTCGGCGGCGGCGGCGGTGGCGGCGCCTCCTCCTCCTTCTCCTCCTCCTCCTCCTCCTCCTCCTCTTCCTCCTTCCTCGCTGGTGCTGGCGGCGGTGTCCGCGCAGGGCCGGGGGCCGCGGGCGGCTGCCCGGCCGGGCTCGGGGTGTTCGCTGCCCTCACAAAATGGCGCGCGGTCCAAACCTGCGCAGCGCCCCGGTCGGGCGGGCGGCTCGGCCTGGCCTGGCCTGGCCTGGGCTCGGCTCGGCTGGGCTCGGCGGGGCTGCGATGGGCGGCCTGAGCCCCGGCCGGGAGCGCGGGGACAGCGGCGGGGGGAGCGGGAGGAGCGGGAGGAGGAGGAGGAGAGCAGGAGGAGGAGGGGATGGGGGAAGCGCAGCGCCGTACCGAGCCCCCGGGAACTCCTCGCTCCCTCCCTCCCTCCTTCCCTCCCCCGCCTGCCAGCCGCTACCTCCTCCCCCTCCCTCCCTCCTTCCCTCCCCGCCCTCTCCTCCTTCCCTTCCTTTCCCTTCCCTTCCCTCCCCTCACGAACCGGCTCCTCAGCCCGCAGGGACCCTCGCCCCGCGCTTTTCCTCGCGGCCCCTTTTCCTTTCCTTTCCCCTTCCCCTTTTCGGCGGCCTGGAGGTCGAAACAAGGGGGAGCGGATAAATAATAATAAACCAACAAGCCGCGCGCTTCGGGGCGGGCGGGGCGGGGAGGAAAGGAGAAGCGCTTCATGTTTGTGTGTGTGTGTGTGTGGTTTTTTAATTTTTTTTTTCCTTTTTAATTATTACTTTTTTAAAATTTGAAAAAAAACCCCAACTGACAAAATGGCGGCGGGGCGAGCCTGTTGCCATGGCGACCGTCAATCACCCGCGGCCGGGCGGGAGACGGCGCTGACGTGGGGAGGGCAGGGCGGGGCCCGCTTGCCATGGCAACCGCTCCTTTTTTTTTTTATTTATTATTATTTTATTTAATTTTTTTTTTTTTTTTTGTGTCCCACCTTATTCCATCCCCCTCCGGCGTGTGACGGCGGCGCTGCGGGCCGGGATGGCCCCGGCGGGGCGGGGAAGGCGAAGGGGAGCGGCCGCCATTGCCGCTGAGGGGACCCGCAGTGAGGGAAAACAGCGGTATTCCCCCAAAATAAAACACCCCCCCGGGGGGAAACTGCGCGGGGACGGCGCCTTCCCCCTCGGGGTTTTTGTCCGCGGGGGTTTTTTACCCTTCGCTCCGCCTCGGGAGTTTGGAAAGGCACTAAAATTAGCGTGGTATAGATAGGAGCTTTGGGCTGCTGAGGGCAGGCTGTGCTGTCCCTCCTTAGGGGAAGGCTTCTCTCACCTCGGGATTGCGGCCAGGGGGCTTCCCCCTCAGAAAATTAATGGATTTCCCTGAAAAAGCGATTTAGAAAACGCACTGGAAGTCACCAGGTGTAGGAGCTTTGGGTTGCTGAGGGAAAGCTCCGGTCCCTCCTTAGGGAAGGCTCCTCTCCCCTCGGAATTGTGTCCAGGGGGCTTTCTCTTCCCCCTCAGAAAATCAGTGTATTCCTCCAAAAATGTGTCAGGTTTGGGAGTCTGGATTTGCTGAGGGAAAACTCCTTTCCCCTTGGAATTTTATCCAGGGGCCTTCCCCCTCAGAAAATCAATGTATTTCCCTGAAAAATGCAATTTAAAAAACGCCCTGGAAGTCACCAGGTGTAGGAGCTTTGGGTGCTCAGGGAAAGCTCCTGTCCCTCCTTAGGGAATTGTGTCCAGGGGTCTTATCCCCCTCAGAAAATCAATGTATTCCTCAAAAAATGTGTCACGTTTGGGAGTCTGGATTTGCTGAGGGAAAACTCCTTTCCCCTTGGAATTTTATCCAGGGGTCTTTCTCTTCCCCCTCAGAACAAGGAGTTTTAAAATGAGACAAAATTAGCCCAGTGTGGGAGCCTCAGGCTGCTGAGGACAAGCTCCTTTTTCCCCTTGGAATTGTATCCAGGGGTCTTTTTCCTCCCCCTCAGAAAATCAATATATTCCCCCAAAAAAGCAGTTTTAAAAATACACTGGAAGTTGCCAGGTGTGGCAGCCTCAGGCTCCTCTCCCTTTGGAATTGTGTCCAGGGATCTTTCTCACCCCCTTCTGAAAACCAATATATTCCCCAAAAAATGAGTTAGGTGTGGGAGCCGAGAGATGCTGAGAGAAGGCTCCTTTCTCCATGGAATTGTGTCCAGGGATCTTTCTCATCCCACAAAAATGAGTTTAAAGATGCACTAAAATCTGCCCAGTGTGGGAGCCTCGAGTTCCTGAGGGAAGGTTCCTTTCCCCTTGGAATTGCCAGGTCAGTGCCACCCGCCTAAATCTGTGACAGGGCTTTTTTAATTTTTTTTTTTTTTTTCTGGAATGCCCACAAAGATCAAAAAGTAGAGTATGGCCTTTATCTAATACTTTAATTCTAACGTGTGATACTTTAATCTAGTCATTTCAGTTCACAGCCAGCCTCCTTGGAGAAATTAGGACATGTTACTTGTTCCATTTGCTTTTTCTCCCTGTTTTAATATTTTTTTAATCTCAGCTTAAAAGGTGCAAATAAGGAGCCAAGGATTGGGGGGCGGGTGGAACCACAGCCAAAGTGCCCCAAATAATTGAAGCGTGGAGAGTTTTATTTAAACACTGGGAGCAGGGAATCACTGAATGGTTTGGGATGGAAGGGACCTTAAAGATCATTCCATCCCACCCTGTACCATGGGCAGGGACACCTTCCACCAGCCCAGGGTGCTCCAAGCCCCGTCCAACCTGGCCTGGGACACTTCCAGGGATGGGGAATCCTCAATTACTCTGGGCAATTTAATCCAATTAAGCTGAAAATGAGAATTGTGCCCTGGGTAAAGTTAAAAATCAAGCTTCAAGTTAGACTTGGTAGGAAGAGAAAAAGGTATTACATTTTCAGGGGAATGTAGCTGAGTAAATAGCGCCCTGTTATTTCAAACTGACCCCCAGAATTTGTGCAGGTACAAGCACTGAATGTATATAAAGTTAACTAATTTACATGTGTGAACATCAAGAAAATCATTTAAAACAAAACAACAAAATATGGATTAAAATTTGCCTCCAGCCCTGTTACGATTTGGGAGTTACAAATACAAGTTACAAGAGTTACAAGATAAGGGATTCGTAACACCCAAAAATACATTAATTGACCTTCTTACATTTTGAAGCTTTTTATTTTTTTAAAAAACATCCTCTGCTCTGGCACTGGTGGCTCTCAAAGCAGGCACAGCCTGCCATGAGGGATTCTACATCTCATCAAACCCGTTGTTGTAGAGGAATTATTGCTAAAAGGTGATTTAGGGGGAGAAAACTTCCCCCTTTCCCTCAGGACAAAGATCCTAAACCCTGCTGGCAGTGTGGACGTGGCAAAATGTTGGTATTCCCCACTTGGCATGGCCACAGAGCCATTCCCTGGGTTTAGTGGAGGGAAATCCTCGTGCCCCTCATTCCTGTGGCATTTTCCAGGAGCACCTCACTTTTCCAGGAGCCCCAGGACACTTGACAAAGTCCAGGATTTCGGATCAGTGCACCACAGACTCAAGATGTACTCTGGAAAATGGAGTTCCCCTCATCTTTAATATTCTCCATTTCTTTTTATCCCAACCTTTGCACTCCCAGGAGCTCAAGAGCTCTTAGCTGGCTTGGTGGTTCCAGTGCCCCTCTTCTTCCAGCCTGGACAGTCTCATTTATAATCCTAAATCTCTTGGAAAGGGCTGCAGAGACCAGGTCTTACAAGGCTTTCCAAATGAAGCCTGAGAGCAAAACAACTGCATGGGTAACTTTATCTAGATTTCAGGGGCTTTGGTTACACGAAAGTGAGAATATCCAAACACTTCTGCATGTAGCAGAATACCGTTGAACACATTTGGAAAGGATCAAGTCGGGGCTACCTAAATCATTCAATAAAATCTGCTACATAAAACATCTAATAAATTGTAATGGCAAGGACTTGTGCAGAGAGGCTGAAATTCCAGCTATGCACTGGAAATAAAAGTTTGGTCACATAGCCCCTTCTCTTTCTTTTTTGTTTTCCCCCTTTGCTGACTTTACTGGCCATTGGGCTGGAAGTGTCCAGTTTCACTGGAACACCACGGAAAACGTTTGGCACAGCTCTCAAAGGAGAAAGGATTTGGCATGCTGCGATTTGCTTTATGATTTGGGGGATACTTTATTAAGCCCTCGAGTTTCAAATCTCTTAAGACCATGATTAAATAATAAAAAATAATAATAATAAAAAAGAACCAAAAAACTCCCAACCCTAAACTTCCTTGGTGCAAAAGGCAGGCTGTGATCACGGAGGAAAAGGATCATAAAACCCCCTGTGACAAAGCAATGAGGATTTCATAGCAAATTACGGAGTTAAATAATGATGGACTCTCACATGAGACTCAAACTCCCTAATTCACTTAAGCACTCTGTAAGTAAAGCTGGAATGCTGCTAATACGAGAAGACTTTTGTGATCATGTTAGGAAGAATGATAGCCTTGTGTTCCATATCTTGTTCCCCAACTTCATCACCTCTAAGATGCAGGGCAAGAAAAAGAATGCAGGGGATACAGAGGAGGGAGCTGGAAGCATCTGTTTTCTGGGGCTCTTTGTTCCAGCCTATAGGTATGCCCACTACATTGCATTTTTCTGCATTTTTGCTGCTGAACTTGCCTTAAAGGCCTAACAACCAAGTCTGGGGAGCTTTTCAACAGAGGTGACAGCAAGTATTAAGTACTGTCTAAACCAAACTCTCTTAGAAACAGAAGATTTTGGGATCAGTCTCCAGTCGTCACGACCCAGGAATTAAATTCAGTTTGAGTGGATTTTAGAAGCTGGAAAGATGTGTGCTTCATAATTTTTTTTTTCACAATTTTTTTCTCCTCATTTTAAATGTGGCTCGTGATGTCCCTGTAAGTTTGAGCACTAATTTAGTTTAAATTGACTTTAATGAATACTGCAGAAGGCAGCGTGAAGGGACGTGAAGAAACCCTTGACATAACAGAGCAGGAGCAAAGGTTTCCCCAGGAACACCTTCTTCTTCTTTACCTTCCAGGCTATTTCTGCCAATGGGTTCTAATTTTAATGTAGGTGATGACCTAGTGCAGTGCTTGGACTTGTTAATTTTTTGTTTATTAGGGGTTAATGAACTCAGAGAGGCAACAGGTGACACAGACCGTGGGAGGAGTGGCCCATGTTCCATTGAGGTGCCATGGGCAGGTGAGCTCTGCCTGGACATGGTGCCACCCACTGCTTTTCCCTGCAGGTTCCCTCCCTCGAGGCCAGGACAGTGGCTTAGCCTAAAAACAGTGCTCATGGAATCCCTGAGGTTGGAAAAGCCTTCCAAGGTCATGGAGCCCACCTTGTGCCCAATGCCCACCTTGAGCACTGGCAGCATCCAGTCCTGCCTTGGGCACCTCCAGGGCTGGGCACTCCAACCCTCCCTGGGCAGCCCCTGCCAAGGCCTGACCA
>JAWWEE010000470.1:0-10744 GCA_035221455.1 Xenops minutus | reverse complement strand
ACGTAAAACTCTTTAAATAAACAGGAGCAGAAATCTCAACTACAAGTCAAGATGGAGTGCTTTCTTTTTCTCTCTCCTTTTTTTTTTTTTTTTTTCCCCTATAGAAAAGTAGAATCAAGCTTTTTCAGCTAAAGTTATTCATGATGTACACAGAACTCATCATGCTCTGTCTGAAAAAGCACCCCATCAAATTTGTCTGTATTTAGAAGAAAAACTCGAAATGTCAATTTTGCTTTGACATGGTCAGTATTAAAAATATTAGAAATGTATTTAGGTTGTGCTATTTTATTGTTATTGTTGTATTTTAAATTCAGAAGAAAACTACAGTAAGCATAAAGCTTTTACAGTGACCAAATCAAGTATTTTAATATGGATGCTTTTTGCAATTCTTGATTCTACTGGGAGGAATATTCCTCCAGTGCTTTAACTTGCTTAATAGTTTATTGTAGCTACCAACATCTGCCAAATTGTTCATATCAATTCTCAGATGAAAAAAGTACAATATTTAACATTACTTTTCATTAGTTGCTGTAACATTGACAGAAAATTGATTTCCATCTGTTTAGCCACAGAAGAATTTAGAAAAAGAAGAAAATAAACTGCTCTCCTAATATTTCTTTCTTCCAGCTTACTGTTGCCTTTAAAAAAGCTTAATTTGTATTTTTCACAGTTTGTAATTATTTTTTTTTTTTTTTAATAATAATAAGCCTGTATTTTTTAAAAAATTGAAACCTGAGCTCAACCTTTGGCAATTTGAAATGAAACTCCTTTAACAAAACAAACAAACAAACAATAAAAAAGAATATTTTGCAAAAATCTGACATATAGTAAATATGGAGAATGAAAAATATTATGCATCACTCTGCCATAAATTTTTCAGCTTTAAAAACAGCCTAGTTTTATGGTTTATTTTTGGTTTGTTTGTTTGTTTGTTTGGGGTTTTAGGTTTTACTAGTTTAGTAATATAATTATTGCAATCCCAAGGATAGCTAGATCAATGATCAGGAGGTAAAACCTAAATCTAGAGGCAAGAATAAGGGACTGTGCACTGCATATTTTCTTTTAACTATTCCAAGTAGCATGGCTGAGCTGTCAAAGCTTTCACCGTGTTTAGGGGTAATACATAATGCAAGACAATTGGAAGTGTTTAAGAGTGGATTGAATAGGGCTTGAAACAATCTGATCTGGTATAAGATGTCCCTTACTACAGCAGGGAGGTTGAAACTAAGTGATCTTCAAGGTCCCTTCCAACCCTGGCCATTTTACAAGTCTATGATTACAAAATGAGGAAAGTGTTGGTACTTCTGTATTGAAGCCTGTTTTGTATTTGTTCAAGCTTGTCATTTGTCTACAACTTTTTATATATTGAGTTTTTATGATGTCTGAATTAATCCATTAAAAGTGTACAATGTCTTAGAACACCATGAGACCTAATGAATTAAAGTATGCCTTCCTTTAGCATAAATGTTTCCCAGGGTATTATCACCTGAGGCAGATCTGACCCCTAGAAAAGAACAACTAAAAAAAATTCTTATGACAGCATTATCTCAAATCACCATATTTTTAATTTCAAAACTCATTAAAAGAAAAATTTATGCCAAAGATAATATAAAGATTTAGAACTGTGGGCTTAAGCAGTGTGGTTTCACTTCACAGGTCCCCATCTTATTATGCAAGAATTTGGATTTCATGAAGGAATGGTGAATCAGGAGTCGTCTAAGACCTGGTTTTCTCTGATCATCCCTTACTGGGAAAGGAATAAGAAATAATAAAGGCCAACAGACATTTTATTACCTTAATTTCAGTTAAATGAAATGCACACTGCTTGACTGATACAAAAGGAGTAAAAACAATTAAGTGAACTTCAAATTTCAGAGCTGCCTAGTATTTCTCAATAAAAGAAGAATGCTATTCTGAACAGTGATTCTCAATGGTTAAATAAGATTATTCTATAATATTTTGGTCATTTCACTGGTTGTTAGGTAATAGTAAGAATATTGGTCTCTCTAGTTGAAGATTTTTTTTTATACGTGTATGTTATGATTATTCTTGTTTGGATTTTACATCAAGGGTTTGTTTTTTTTGTTGTTGTTGTTGTTGTTTTTGTTGTTGTTGTTGTTGTTGTTGTTGTTGTTGTTTTTTGTTTTTTGTTTTTTCTTTTTTGATGATATGTGATTTCTTTTCCAATGTGCAAGGTAAGTTTTTAACATATAGATATAAATGCACACCCCCAAAATCTGCTTGTATTGTACACCTTATCTCTTTCATCACTGAAGTTAGGAAAGTGTAAATGTATTAGGTCAAATAATTTTTAAGCTCTTAGAAGATAATAGATATGAATAGTAACTAGTTCACATGAACAAAATCTATCAAGTCAGTTCAATTTTCTTCCAAGGCAGCATCCTTGGAGGTAAGTATGCAAAGCAGCCCTACAGAAAGAAGAAAATCAGTAGATGTTTAATATTCATTTGAGATGGTATTCTTATAAGCTGTAGAAACTGGGTCTGGATGAAAGAACTGTTAAGGTGATTGCAAACTTTATGTCCTAAAAGTACATAAATATTCCTGGCTTTTTCTACTAATGAAATAGAGCACAAAGCAGAGGCATATCTGACAGATTTGCAAAAGTTACTACCATGGAAGAGGGAACAAGACTACTGGAGGGCAACGTTGTGGCTTAAAATGGCTTTAGCAAACTGGATAAATGGTCAGAAGGAAAGTAACACATTTCAGTAAGGACAGGTATTATGTCAGGGTGTATAAATACAGGGAGTAGGTAGGAGCTCTGCAGGAAAAGTCATGAAGAGTATAATAAAGGACCACAAGTGGAATAAAATAAATGATCAGCAAATAAGAGACAAATCTGTTTGGCAAGGACTGAGAGTTCATTTAGGATCAAGGGAAGACTGGGCAAGTTAATAAAAAAATAAAATAGCATAGAATGACTGAAGACAAAGTATGTCTAGTTCTGGGTCTTTTTCTCTCTCCCTGAATCCCTCCTTTATTCCATCCAACCATGTTCTTTTTCAAAATCTGTGGAAAATGTTCAACTTATCTCTGGTATATATGTCCTAACTTTTGTTTATGTCCATATCCAGCTATAGTTAGATATAAAGTTGTTTAACAAGATATGCAAACTTATGCAGTTATAGAAAGAATGACCCAGAAACTATTACAAATGGTGTTTGCCTCTGAGATTTGAATCATATCACAAACATGGTCATACTGATATACTATGACCTGACACCCAGTCAGATCAGCTTCTGCAGATTGATGGCTGTGCTAATTTATGAACTTGCTATTGAGCTGACAAAAACAATTGTTCAGCAACATGTATACCAAGGAATGTGGTCCTCAAGCCTTATTTTTAAAAATATTCAAATTTTTAAAGAAATATTTCTATGAAAGAACAAAGCTTTTCCATATTTGCTCATTACAATCCCTAATTCTCTGCTAAAGTAAGTGTTCAGACACTGTAAAAGGCCTCATTCCCACTGACAGTCATTCACTGGGAAGCAGAGTGAAACCTGCCCTGTTCATCGAGCCACTGAAAGGATTGATTGTTGTTGCATACTCTTACCCAAACTGAATTCACACAAATATATTTGTGACATTTGAAACTCCAAAAAATAAAGTTCATTTGCTTTTTTAGTGAGAGGATACATACAGCCTGGGTTTTGTTCACTGTCAAGACTCTTCTCTATATTTCTGTGTATTTACTTTACAAAGCGGATGCAGCATTGTGCAGTTTAATGTCTCTGTGGGAAACTGTGTGGTGGGGAGGAAAAGGACTATTTGTCATAAACAACTAATAAAACACAAGTTGCTTAAAAACCTGGGAACTTTTGAAGTTCAACTTCCTGTGTATAATTTATTCACTAAAGTTTATGTAGAATGCCATCTTGCTTGCAAGTGTTCTGTTTTGGCCTTTCAGATGATCATGTTTCTCCTGCCAGGTTTTCAAATAAAGTGCAATGATACAGAAAGCTCTCAAAAATTATCCAGCATATACCTCAAATAAGTTTGTACTGAGCTATCACCTTATAAGAATAGAAACAGAATGCATGCAATAATTTATTGGTTTTAAGATGTATCTGTTTCTGCAGTTCATCTGCCCTGTTTATTGCAGGGACAACTGGATGAGAGAGGTCTCAAACATACTCAGGAAATAAGTGCATCCATTTTCATTAAATGTAGAAAATTACTGAAGAAGAAAAGTTAAACATGAAAGGAAAAAAAAACAACAAACAAGTTGACTAATATTTTTTTATTTTTCTTGTTGATTTGCCTTTTCAGTAGTTTTAAAATACCTAAATTAAAGAAATTGTTATTTTAATGGCATGGATGAGCAATTATCTTCTATTGATCAAAAATGGTATCTTTACTAAATCTATTAAGCTTTGGTCTATACTTTATACACATATTACCTTTACCTTCTGACAGAGATGTGGACAGTGTTAAAACAAATATTAACTTGGAGGGAGAAAATAAATATTATTTCCAAATCCAAAGCTCTACTCACTTGCATGGACCAAAGTCAACTTAAACTCCAAGTTCTAGGTATTTTTTATACAAAATGTCTTTCATTTTGCCTCTACTAAATATCTTATTTTTATGCTAAGTTAAGATTGTGTGTTAATTTGCTAATTATTATTAGGTGTTATTCTCACTGACAGAGCATGCACTTCTTAGTTCTGCATTTGTATTTATGCTTATTTTCCTGTAATATTTCTTTAAATGCCCGCCAAAATATTTTTTCCTGTAAATGGAACATATAGATATAAAATATAAGAAGTATACAGAAGAATTTCAAGTGATTTATTAGTCACTGATTCACTGACTCAAAGCAATGAAGCAGTTCCATTGTGACTGGCAGAAAAAAAAAAAAATGTAACTAGGAAATTTAACTGCATATTACATTCCCGTACAAAAAACATACTTCAGTAGTATATACTGATAGTTTTAACTTCTTCTGAGTATTCTTTTGCATCCACCAAAATTATGATCAACTTTGATGCTGAAGTATCCATGCACTTAGTTGAGTTTATTTTTTGTTTTCAAATCTATCTAGTCTCTGTATTTAGTCATGTGACTGACTTTTATATCTTGAAATAATATTTTGAGTCATAAGTACTACAGCTGGAATGTATTTAAGTAACATTAAATACTCTTTCTGAATGAATATTAAGCATATCCATTTTTATTAAAATTGTTTTCTTATATGTGCAAAGGCTAAGGAGAAAGAGTGAAAACATGCACATGTATTAGTTTTCACAGGATTTGCTCTGTCTGTTCCTTTTAGTTTGTAACATTTTGGAATAGATTTTTCCCATTTAGTAGTCAAATTAGAAAGTGTGAGAAATCTGCTTGGACATCAGGATTTTTTTATTGCAGAGGGGTAAGGAAGTGAAGAAAGTACCCCAGCTTCTCTCAGTGCCTTCCCAGGCATTGCATTATCTGGAAGAGATTGATAGGATCCTCTCGGTTCAAGGTCTTTTCCTGTTCACATTTTTTTTTTTTTTTTTTTTCATTTTATGAGGTCAGCCTTTTTAGCCTTGGAATGATACAAAAAATTTATTAATCTTTCTGCACTGAGATCCAGGCAGAGCATTTGACTGGTTACTTTTCTGTTCATATCCTGTCCAAATTTAGAATTAAGTTGCTTTGTTTGACATGACCTGAAGATTATAGCCAAGATACTGTGAAACACATCATCAAATTAAAATATGATGAACAACTGACAACAAAAGTAGTTATTATTTAAAAGAGAAAAAAAAAAAAAGTCTTTTACAGTTGACACAAACTAGCATTTAAAATATTGGTTGGTTTATTTTACAATGTTCTCACAGCTGATGTATTTGTTATACTTACATATAAAAGACCATTTCCTAAGAACTATTTTTAGATTCCTCTTATAAACCATACACCATACATTTTTGTTTGCTATAAATAATACATATTTTATACATCATATATACTATATTTATGGAGGTTGTAGAAATTTAAAAAACAAACAAACAAACAAAAAAACAACAACCAAAAAACTACTAGTTGGCAACAAACAACTGGTTTTCTAAAGAAAAAAAAAAATTAAAAACATTAACTCCTTACCAGGAAAAGTTAGCAAACAGTGCTAAGCTATCATTGAACTTCTCTTACTTTGTAACATTTGAGAGATTTTTGTGACACAGATGATTTTAATCGATTAATGCAACATCTCTGAAGATTACTTTTTTCTTACTTTAATCTGAATATAAAAGTACCTCCATCTGATTTTTGTTGAAAAGGTTTATATATTTATTTCAGGTTCTGGATTACATTGTAAAACTAAATTTACCTCTATTTGTTTAAATTAATTTTTATAAATTCCTAAGATTTGTCATGTTCTGCAATATAATGACCTTGACACTTTCCTCCTTTCCAGAATTTGGACATAATTTTACCACTTTCATCATGTGACCACACCTTGCTGTTTTGTCAAGATTGCTTTCAATAATCTCTCTTTTCCTGATTCTAGATGTATGAGATTTGTTTTTTGTTTTTTTTTTAACATTCTCTTGTACGAGTAGAGACTTTAATCTTCTTCATTGATCTTTTTCCTCTTTTTTTAAATTAATTCCTTCCCATTCCACTATTATATGAAATTTCTTGATGAGATCACTTGTCAGTTTTAAGTCCTACCAAGAAGCAGGTTCCTGTGGATAGTTAAAAGTAGCATATATCATCCAAGATAAATCACATCTGTCCATAATTGTCCTGAAATTTAAGAGTGAAGGCCATTCTTTCCCAAGGAAAGGAATCTTGATGAGATCTAGAGTATTTAAGTAAAACAAATGCTGTTTTTCTGTTTCATCTGTACATAGGAATATGCTTCATTTTTAATATTATCATCTAGTGCCTGGAGTAAAGACACTAACTTAAACTGCTTTGCTTAAGAAACACCTAGAAACATGAAACTTTGAGAGGTCTATTTGAAACTCCATTTTGTTTAGATAAAGAAAGGGTCATATAATGTTTTACAATACAGATGTAGAAGGCCAAACTAACCAATTTAGGAACCTTTGGAAATGTCAGCACAATTTGAATTGACAGGTGAGTCAGAACATTTAGCACTCTGCGTGGAATTACAATATCATGAGTTGAAGATCTGAGACTGAAACAAGTTATTCTAGTATAATAGAAACTAAAGGTTTCTTGGAATGCCTCATAACACACTAAAAGCTAAGGAGAAATTTACTGGAAAAATTATGAATCAATACACTAAACCATTATTATAACTGAAGTGATCAAGAAATAGTAAGAGTTGCACTTTTCTTTACAAATCAATTTAATTCTGTCTTTGACATATTATACAGCATCCACTGCTAGTTTATGTCTTCTTCTCCTATATTATATGAAAGTAACAAACTGACCACTACCCACTGTCATTTTCAATTCAAAATGTTAAATACAGCTTTTGGAGTAAATTAAGTATTGCTTGTCTCTGATGCCTCTTGTTATGGTCTATGGCAGTAAAAGTAGCACAATTTTCTTATATTTTTTCAGCATCATACACTCCTGCAAACTGGTTTCAATAACACAATACTGGAACTGATAATAAAAGTATGGCTACCAGGTTGCAACATCTCATGCAGCCTCTTCAGAATTTTGAATTTAATCATACAGTAATTTACATATGCATTTTTCCTAACAAAGACTTATCCAAGAGAAGTGATTATTTTTGAAACATTATGTAAACTAAAATACTTAAGCCTATTTACAGTGAACCCTTTATAAGTGAAATTTGTATGAGCACCATTACAAACTTATGTAGCCTAGAATTGTAAAGATCTAAAACTTGTTTTTATTGCTATGCACTTTGTGTTTCAAGTGGAACTGTATACATGTTACATAAAACTTGTTCAGAAGTGATCAGCAGCTTCACAGGGAAATTTCCAGATTCCTTCTCTCTTCCTCTTTTGATAGTAATTTTTTCAAAATATTCCTTAGTCTACATTTTTCTGTAGTGAACTTAAAATCCTGGGTTCTCATTGATCACCTAACAGTGCCAATTTTCAGCTCACAAAAAACTTAGATGACTTTTTTTTTAATAATATTTTATTACATATTTATATGCATGTCAACGCCAATTTAAACTTAAAAAAAAAATTAACGTGTGTCTTTTTTACTATTTTTTAAGAATGAAAGTGGTAAACCCCAATTATTCTACATCAGTTGTCTTGTTATTTGGTGCGGGTTTTTTTTGGGTTGTTTTCTTTTTTTTAGAAAAATCCATTTTCACTGAAAGTAACACAACGTTGATTGATCTTAAGAAGACAAAAATAGATTTAGGCACTGGGTAAAAGTAAGGGAAGTATAATGGATAGTTCACATTTGGGTTTGTTTGTTTGTTTGTTTGTTTTGCCCTGGGGTAGGAATGAAGGATGTTACTTGCTAATCTAAGTTTAAAAAAAACAATATATCTCTGACTTTAAAATTATTTAACTATGATTCTATATAGACTGCATACAGCAATATTTAAGTAACAGAAAAATGTGATAGAGAAAACAAACTTACCTCCTGCATTGATATTAAAAATTAAATAATGCAAGGCCTACCAAAATCTAGAGACTATCAAAACTTTTTGAACAGCTTTACATGTCACAGAGAGTTTGTCCTACAAAATATTCAGTTAGGCATGTTTGGTAACTGCTCAGATTTCCTTTCTGTGTGATGTTTTGAATATTTATCTCTCAACTAAGTGCAAGGACCTTTGCTATCTTCCTTGCAATTTACATTTTGTTTTTCTCCTTTGCTAGGGGGAAGGAAAGGCAACAGAAATGTAAGAGGTCACAACGTATCTGCTAGAATAATTAAAAATACTGATTATTGATTTTATTGAATTGAAAGAACTAATTTATATTTATAAATTAAATATTTGTTTTATCTTGCATACTCTCAAATTGTCCTGCAGTAAGGTAAGAACATTGAAGTTATTACTGTGTTATTTAAACAATGATCACATGGCATGAAGAAAAGGAATTAACCTCAAAATCAATTACTGTAGTTTGTAAATTAAAGAATATACTTCAGGAAACAACTGCAGAAATAGGAAACTATATTTTTAATTTAATTTGTAGGGACTAAATCCTTTCTTCAAGAAACGACCTCTCTTGAATTACTTGTCCTTCTGCTTGGCATAACTAAGAAAAAATGTTAACAAGTGGGACTTACAAGGTAACACAGCAAAAATAAATTGGTGTCTCAACAGATTATTTTGCCATCGTCAAAGAAAGTTTCTGTGCCTTGATTCTGTGAACTGGAAGCACATTAATACAAAAGAATCCCTGCTGAGTAATTTTCAGTTGTTGTAACGTAATATATTCTACCTAGTATGTTGTAAATTTAAGAAGTAAATTCATAAGTTGATTTGAAAGAACTTTTTATATTACTACTGCATGTATTGGACAATTATTTTATGTCACTTCAAAATCATTGTTACCATTTCTCACTCTCTGGTTTTACCAGCAACACATCAAAAGGTCCGAGTGTCTTGTTTTGTATGGTCTGGAACAGCAGTGTCTCAAAAAGCAGTGTTTGAAAGAAGTGAAGAGCAAGATTAAAAGGAAAGTACATTAAGGGAGATGAAGTATTTGAATTCACAGACAATCTCAATATGCTGTTTTCATTTAACAAATCTAAATATATATTCTGCATATTGGTAACTCAGGGGCCCTTCATATCCTAGGGAGTCTGAAAAGTGTTCATTCTTGCCACCTCAGGATCTTTTGCACACTTCACAAACAGCAGTATTTTGTATCACTTAACATTTTATAACTTTAAGGAATGCTTTGTGGTACAGTAGAAGTAATCTTGTTCCAGTTATGTCATCAAGATTTGGGGGTTTTATGACCTTTCCATGCAATGTTTTCTTCAAGAAAATGGCCTGTCAGATTTACATTGTGTATTCATTTGTGAATAAAAGGGAAATTAAAATTTTCCATGTGATGTATGTTTAACAATTAGAGGCTAAGCAGGTGATATAGCTACCAAAAAAAAAAAACAAACAAACAAAAAAAACCAAACCTACAACAACAACAAAAAAACCTGGAAACAAACATTCAAACAAAACCAGAAAAAAAACTGAAAGGTCTTCAGGAGAATAAACTACTACAGAACATATTAACACTACGTGCAAAAGGCTACAGTAAAAGTAGAAATGCTGTAGAGAACAAGTTGAAAAGAAACTCAGAGGAAATAAGACAAGAGTTCAAAGAGCAAAATTTTAGTAAGGAAATGGTTCAAACTGAAGATGGGAATTCCCAAATATGTCGTTTTCCCTGTACACTCCACACCCCCACACCTCACCCTCCACCCCCCCATATAATACCTTAATTTCAGCCAACTCTTCTAAATTATAAAATATTACAGACATAGAAGAAGTGGTATGATATTGACTAAATCATTACATCTCTTTTAGATTTCACTTCTCAAGTTAAATAAATTAAGCAGAACAGAAGCCTATGAAAGTAGGTAGAGCATTTATCCAAGAACTAATTTAATCACCTCTTCTCCATGGACACCCCCTTGTCGTGAGGGAGAAGCTTGCATGCCCTTATGAGGTTGCGAGCTGGCGGTGGTTCATGCCTCCAGTAGGGTTTCCCATGCTAGTCAGGTCTCAACTGAAAGGTCAGACAAAGTGTGTCCACGGGCAGGATGGGCTCACTAGCTCCCCAGCAACCATCCTAGGAGAAGGACAACTCTA
>JAWWEE010000469.1:0-10753 GCA_035221455.1 Xenops minutus | reverse complement strand
ATTTGTTCATATTTTGCTGTCATGTTTTGTTTGGTTTTTTGTTTTTCTCCCCCCCCCCCCACAACAAGACCAGTGTCATTTTCAATGTTGGAGACCTGGATTTCACTTAGCTCTTGGTCCTGCCTAGAACAATTCCAAAAACATGCCTTGTCCCCTCTCTTCCCTCTGTTCCTGTGTGTCATTTAAGGGTTTTATGGGTAAAACTCATTCTCTTTTCTCAGGAGGTGGGAGAGCAGCCGACCCCCCCAGCTTTAACCTGAGAGCAGGCAGGGTTGTGCAATAGGGTAACAGCTGTGGCATGTTACCAGTGGGTTAGCTGCCAGCACCGATCCCAAAATCATGTCCTAGCCTATCTGGAGGAGTCATCAGCTCACAGCTGCCAGCATCTGGGCTATATCCTGCCCCACATTTGTCCTGCCATCAAGTTGGAGGGCTGCAGCAGGATGGCAGGGTGGAAATCCAGAAGGGACTTCAGCAAGTCAAGTCTCCTTCATGTGTGGGCTGTTTCTGTCATCGTCTACTCCCATGGCCAGCTTGTCAAAGCCTCACCCTAATGTAAGAAACACTGAAATAATATTGTAATAAATTTTAAAATACATTAAATGCACAGTAATAACATTGTAATAACTCTATTGTATGATAAATGATGTTGAAACAATAGAGGGTCAAAACACTGGCACACCAGCTTCCATTAATTGTTACATGAAACATGCATGATTCCAGGAACCATGTTTTTGGAAAATAGCAAATTTCCCACCATTTCCTATGTGTTTTGTGTTCTTGTCATTTTAATCTGCTTTGCAAACACAGGCTGTGATTGATGTGGCTAAGAGACTTTATCCATTTATTGGTTCACCCTTGTTTTAGATCCATGCTTTCTATGATCTGCCTTCAGCTCGACAAACATCTCTTGCAGCCTGTAACTCATCTCAGAGCAGTCAAAGCATGTGAATAGGGACTAGAGGGATCACAGCCTTTTTTTGGAGGCAGTTCTAACCCTGGCAGAAATAAACCAACTCTACACCCCCTGGCATGAGGCTTTCCCACTGTCTCTAACCCCAGCAAAGCCAATTTTCCTGTCCCAAGGGTAAGGGTAGAATAAAAATGTACATGGAAAAGCAGCTGCGTAAGCTTTATCACCAGAGTGAAATTGCTACCAATGACTTTATGAAATGACTGTACAAAATACTATTTTGGTGAAAACCTGCTCCCCATCATAGTATGATAGAGAGAGGACAGGAGTGGGCAAGGGAAGAGCTACAGGTGTCATTTACCTGGAGACTTGTGTCAAACCTCTGACACGGTCTCCCACAACATCCTCTCTAAATTGGAGAGAGATGGATTTGATGGGTGGACTGTGAGATGGATAAGAAATTGGTTGGATGGTCTCATCCAGAGGTCAAAGGCTCAGAGTCACGATGGATATCAGTGACCAGTGGTGTCCCTCAGAGGTGCATATTAGGAGCAGTGTTCTTTAATATCTTCATTAATGACCTAGATGAAGGGATCAAGGGCACCCTCAGCAGATGGGCTTATGACACAAGCTGAGTGGTGTGGTTGACACAGCTGAAGGACTGGATGCCACCCAGAGGGACCTGGACAGGCTCAAGAAGTGAGCCTGTGGGAAATTGCATGCAGTTTTAACAAGACCAATTGCAATGTTCTGCACCTGGGTCAGGGCAACCCCTGGTATCAAAACAGGGTGGAGGAAGAAGGGATGCAGAGCAGCCCTGGGGAGAAGGACTTGGGGGTGTTGGTGGACGAGAGGCTGGATATGACTCGTCAGTGTGTGCTGGCAGCCCAGAAAGCAAATCTCATCCTGGGCTACATCCCCATCAGAGTGGGCAGCAGGTGAGAGAGGGGATTCTGCCCTTCTATTCTGCTTCAGGGACAACCCATCTGGATGCTGCGTCCAGCTCTGGCATCCCCAGGAGTGACAACCTGCCCTGCTAGTCAGTCATTACTTTTGTTTTTTGCTAATAAATCCCCTGGAGTGAATTAAAGTAAATCAATACTAGATGATCAGGGTTTGCATATATATATATATATATATGTGTGTGTGTGTGGTTTATTTTAGAATAATTTGTTTGCAAAGGAATACAGGTAAGCAGCCATTTTGGTTGTCATGATCTACAGTAACATGGCAATATAAAAGCATAGAGGTATTGCAAATGAAAACAGGTATTGAGCCATTTCAGTTCGCATATAGCAATGTAAAAGCATAAAGATATCATCCAAGAAAATATGTAAAGGAAAAGAGATAGAAGAATAAGAGTTAAAGGGAAAAGAGAGAAGGCAAGAGAGAGAAAAAGTAAATGTTTATAGTCACCATTCAAAGGTCTCTGGTGAACTTTGTTGCTGTCACTGGTATTTTGGTCTGTCGAGAAGTTGGGAGGGAGAAAAGCCCATGAAACATAAAGTTTGATGGGTTTATATACCCTCAGAAAGCCTCCTGGTACATTCCTCGTGGGGGTGTGTGTGTGGGGAGCTGTTTTTGCAGTCAGGATGTTTTTGCAGAATCTGGAGGCACTGGGTTTTGTACAGTCATTTAGGTTTGGGAGGGGTGGGGGCTTCAAAGGCACCCCTGCTCAGAGGCCTTCTCCAGGGCAGTGCTGAGTGTGTGCACATGGGCTCCTTTTGGCACATCCTGCCTCACAGGAGATAAACATCACAAACCCAGCGAGTCGCTGCTGGTCTCCTTTAGACAGGCATGGTACACCTGGAGAAGCATCACATACCTAAACACTCGTCACCAAGGCCTGCACAAAGTCAAGATTATATGGGCTATGGCCTCCTCCCCTTAGCCTTTATTGTCACACTCCTGGCTTCTTTGCACAGCTCATTATAGTTAACAATGTTTTAGGGAAATTAAAATCATCCAATTCCTCACACCAGGAAAGGAAGGGCATACAACTATTGGAGTGAGACCAGCCAGATGATGAGTAGAATGGAGCACCTCTCTGTAGGAGAAACAACAATGAAGAATGGAGGAGAAATCTTGAAGCCAACACTCCCTGCTAAAAAGAGATCCAAGAAGGAAGAGATATGGACATTTTGGGAAATACCATTTTGGGTTTTGAGTTAGATTTTACAGTTTATTGTATTATCCCCCATTTATTGTATACCAAGTGCTGGAAATTTCCCTTATCCCTCATGGTTTTGTACCCTGTTCTCCTATTGGTTAATGTTTGCTGCATTGCAGTAGTTTTCCCTGTGGTTATGCGAACCCTCTCTTTTGCATACTCCTCCCATAAAACCTCTTCTAGAAGCTTCTTGCACTACCATATAAAAGGTGAGAGGCATTTTAATAAAGTGCCGTTTTGCCCTCATCCCAGAAATGTGCACACATTTCTTTCCTGGTGCAGTGCTGCACCTCTCCAATGAGGAAAGCCTGAGAGAATTGGGATTGTTCAGCCAGGAAAACAGAAGGCTT
The DNA here is from genome assembly GCA_035221455.1 of Xenops minutus. Classification (NCBI taxonomy): domain Eukaryota; kingdom Metazoa; phylum Chordata; class Aves; order Passeriformes; family Furnariidae; genus Xenops; species Xenops minutus. The sequence continues at coordinate 7,320 of JAWWEE010000469.1, read as the reverse complement.
TGGCGAGACCCTATTGGAGCCTCCCAGTACCTGAAAGGAGCCTGCAAGAGAGATGAGCAGAGACTTTTTGTGAGGGCATGTAGTGAGAGGACAAGGGGGAATGGTTTTAAACTGAGAAAGGGCAGGATTAGTTTGGATATTAAGAAGAAAGATTGACTTCCAAGGTGTTGAGGCACTGGCACAGATTGCCCGCACAAGGTGTGAATGCTCCAAGCCTGCGAATGTTAAAGGCCTGGTTGGATGGGGCTTGGAGCAGCTTGGGCTACAGGAAGGTGTCCCTTCCCATGGAAGGGGGGTTGGCACAAGGTGATTTTTAAGGTCCCTTCCAGCCCAAGCCATTCTGTGATTCAATGATCAGACAGGCTGGGTGCAGGTTGGCTTCATTTCTGATTCTCACCATTTTAGCACTTAATTTTGGTCAAGTTCAATGTGAATATTCACTAGCGCAGATTCACAATTAGTGTGATTTACCAAGGCTACAGGTCTGGTTGAGTTCAATAAAAACTTGGACACTCCAGATTTTGAAATAGTACACTTTATTGAAGCAACAGAAAAGGCATTTCTAGATTGCAAATCATAATTGCAGTAACTGCAGAGCATTACTTTATGTTGCAACAGATAACGAGAGATCTACTGTTGCTGTATTTATATAAACTATTATCATCTATAAAGTCTATAAATTCTCTATTAAACATATATATTAAATAAAAACTTAATTATATACAGATTTAAATATTCAGGTCAGTTCCAACACCATCTGGGGATGACAGCCTTGGTGCAATGCTGACCTAAAAGTGTCCCTTAAGGGGACAAAGGGAGATAATGTGAGAGATTCTTTCGTGATATATTTATATTTTAAAATATTATACTAAATTTGTTGTATATATATTTACACTATTCTAAATATAAAAAATATTAATTATAAAAATGACTTGTAGAAGTAAAAAAATTTAAAAATTATGTATCTATGTATTTAAAAAAACCAGGTCAGGTCCAAAGCAGTTGAATCAAGCCGCAATGAACAAAAGGAGGAATATCAGCAATGCCTCTGTCTTGGTTCCTGACCAGCCAGAGCTGCCAGAAAAAATGTCTGGGCCCACCTAAAATGGCCACCATTGCTTTAACAGGGTAGGAGAAAGGAAGGTGGAAGTTGTCTTTGAAGCCACCCTGGTCATCACAGGATGCTGTGCTGGAGAGACTGCTGAGAGGCGAATGCTGCTGCTGAGGGCAGAGTGCTGCTGTTCAGTGTTCTCCCTTGCCTCTCTGTGGCCCACATGTTCCTCTCTTTTTCCTTCCAGTATGAGGTGGTTGTGTGCCACCAGCTATAAGCCCCATAGGCAGAGCTCTGTGCATGAAGAACTCTTTCAGTGGCCTTCAAGCAGCATTATATTGATCCGATATCGCAGTTCATGGTACTCGCTCATTGCCTGGGTGTGGGCAGATGGATCCTGTGCCAGGTGATGGAAGAGGTTGGGTGGCTCAGCGTTTTGGACATCTGGGGGCAACCTGATCACCTCAGGAACACTCTGGTTGCCCACAATAAAATGGTCCAGATGTTTCTCCAGCAAACAGCAGCGCAGGTAATCCATGCTTTCCGCCAGCTGATCCAAAAAATGCCTCCTGCGCCAGCCTGACACAGGTGTGGTGTTCAGGAGGTGCATCACAATGGTCTTCAGGGTGTAAGTGGAAAAGTCAATGCCCAGAAGGGCCCTGGCCAAGAGCTGCAGGCATCTGAGGTGCCAGCTGTCACGTGGGGCCTGACTGGTGATGTACCTGAAGAACTTCACCTCTGCCACAGCGTAGGTCTCAGGCCACATTGTGCTTGGGGTGAAGAGGCTCTCTGTGTGCTGGCTGCTCACAAAGATGTCTGAGTCGCCTTCTCGCACCCCAAACAGAATCTCAACCGTGAAGCTCTGTCTGCCTCTGGTCACCTTGAATTTGCAGGAGCGGCTGGAGGGCAGCAGCACTAAATGCCAATTGTGCGACTGAGGCAAAGCCAACCAGGATGCTCTCACCAACTGGTAGAACCAGCGGGCAGTTTTCTCCACGTCTAGGTAGGAGCCAGTGCAGAGGGTGTTTAGGAAGGTGGGCTCCTCATTGCCCCTCTGCTGCTCCTCAGGGTGGTGGAGGAAGCACAGCGTGTTCTCTCCCTGCTGCTCCCTTGTGCAGGTGCACACCAGCTCCACTCGGATGCTGAAGTTCCTCCCGGGGATTTGCCCTGAAGTGTCCATCTCCAGGTGGAAGGTGTGCCCTGGGGGAGGATTCAGGGGTACAAGCACCCGGTACACGATGTCCTCTTCATGGGGACTCCAACCTTCAAAGGCACTGCCCACCCCGATGGCTCGTTGTGGCTGCGGGTAGAAAGTGTTGGACAAGACGTGTTGAAAGATAAGTATGAAAATGTCCATCAGGTCAGTTGTCATCTCACAACCAGTCTCCAGGTCCTGAGTAGGCCACTGTATATGCTCCTCTAAAATCCTTCCAATGTCCATTTCAGCATCATCTTCTTCTTCATTTCCATTGTTGTTGTCGTTTTCTGCATTGGCAGCAGCGTTGGCAGCTTCTTCATTTTCACCAATGTTTCTGACTCCATTTCCATCATTGTCTTCCAGCAAAAGCAGAACACCGTTTTCTCCTACATTTCCATCATCATTGTCATCTTCCAGCAAAACCACAACATTGTTTTCTCCTACATTTCCATCATCGTTGTCTTCCAGCAGAAACTCAAGATCATTTTCTCCTTCATTTAGATCATCATTCTCATTTTCTGCATTGGCAGCATCATTCCCAGCTTCTCCATGTTCACCAACATTTCTGAATTCATTTCCATCATCATTGTCACCCTCCTGCACAATCACAACATTATTTTCTCCTTCATTTCCAAGGTCATTTCCTTCTCCTTCTTCACGCCTGTTCTCTGGTTCTCGGCTCCTTCTCCTGTGGGTCAACCACAGCCCCAGGAGCAGCAGCAGGAGTGCAGCAGGAGCCCAGCAGTGCCAGTGCTGCAGGGCAGCCCACAGCTGGGCTCCCCAGGCCCTGACACTGTGCTCCTGGGTGCCCTGCTCCAGCTCCTGCAGCAGCCGAGCCATCTTTCGGTTCAGGCGCTTCGCACGCAGGTCCATGCGCAGACGGGTGTCCTCGTCCAGCCCATCACCCACCATCTGGGGGTACTGGATGAGGCTTTGCAAGAGCAGGTAAAGGAATATTGTAGCAGCCATGGCCTGCAGGAGGAGAGAGAGAAGGGGTTCAGTGGGGCTGGGAGAAAGAGAGGGATGGCGAAAGAAAAGCAAGGAGGAATAGAGCAAAGGAGCTGGAGGTGGGGACAGTGCAGATGGGAGCTGCAGGGATGTGAGGGCAGGAAGGAGAGGGCCCCAGGCAGATGGCAGGCAGTAAAGCCTGTTACAATGCCCCAGCAGCAGTGCCACTATCACCATTCCATGCCCAAGGCGTTTTGGCAAGGAATTACCCCTGGATGCAGAGTGGAAACCCAGCCGCGGGGGCAGCATTCCTGCCCTGGCCCTCATCCAGCACAGCCTCACCCCAGCGTGTGCACTCACCACTTGCCCAGGCTCTACTGGGGCAGCGTTACCTGCTGGGTTCACTTATAGCTGTCCCCATTGAGACCTCGGTGATGTCACAGACACCAGAGGCATCACAGCCAGTCCAGCCCCACTCTTCGTCCCCAGCCGGGCTCAGCAACTCCAAGTGGCCCTGGTGTCATGGTTAAGGCTGCCCCAGAGAGAACATTCCTCTAAGAACTTCCATTGCTCACTCTTGTGGATTTATCACCATCTGCCCTCCAGTGGCAATCACATGGAATATCCATGTCTGAAGGGACCCTCGAGGATCGTGGAGTCCAACCCCTGAGTCCACACTGGTTGAGCTTAAGTTAAACCTCTGAGACAGGGAGGTTGGAAAGGACCTTTATGATCTTTAGTTCAACCACAAACCTAACACTTCCGACTCCACCAATAAATGACATCACCAAATGCCTTATCTACACTCCTTTTAAGTCCCTCCAAGAATGATAACTCTGCCATTTCCCTCAGCAATTTCTTCCCAAGCTTGATCACCTTTTTGGTGAAGAAATTTTTCTAAATGTCCAGTCTAAACCTGCCCGAGTGCCACTTGGGGCCATTTTCTCTGGTTTTCTTGCTTGCTCCCACGGACAACAAACCATCCCCTTTCTGTCTCCAACCTTCTTTCAGCTGGTTGTAGAGAACGATTAAGTCCCTCCTGAGCCTCTTTTTCCTCTGTGATAAACAACCCCAGCTCCTACAGACACTTCTCATCTGATTTGTTCTCCTGTCACCCAAATCCTCCAAATTCCTTGGCATACTAATGATGCCTAAAATCCTGGAAGATAGTCACTCAGACAAACCATTAATGGAGAAAGATAGACAATACCTTTATTGGCAGTCCAGAGGCTTTGGGCCTCCGCTGGGCCTACAAAACGCGCGTTGTTTCCACAAGGATCTCTGCGTCCAAAGATCCCCAGAGAACCCCGCCCTCAGTAAGGGTACAGTTTTTATACTCTTCCACACAATTAACATATTAGAGATCTATAACCAATCATCATTTCTAATTCCCTCGGTGGCCCACCCATCAGGGTCCCAGGCTATGCCCCCTGGGCCCCTCCAAGGGTTTCTGGGCTCTTCTATTGTTTGGACTTCAAGTTACCTTGCAGGTGTCTCTGAAAAACATCATGACCTTCAGAAATCCTGAGAATATGTGAGAAAATAACATCAGTAACTTCTAACACCACTTAATATGTGAGCAAGAAAACCTAGACTTCTAAAACTCTGAAAATCTACAAAATGCGCACCAAACCTACAAAATACACCCCAATATTTTAGGCATCACTAAGACCCTCCAACACTGCAATTTTTGTCTTGGAAAGCAAGGCATTCCTTTAGTCCCAACACTGGGGGGTGTTTGTGGCTGACAGAATCACAGCCTATACACAGACAGGCCCACGGGGGTTGCAGGATTCAGCTTTGCCACCCTGACAGAGTCTGGAGACCTCAGTGTGCTTCAGCTTTGTCCCTGGGAGCTGCCCATCGCAGCTCCACATGCACTGCTCCACTGGGGACCCAGAAATGTCCCTGGCAGCACATGTGTGTGCTTTGCTTGCTCCTTGTGCTGGAGTGCTCAGGCCTCTGCTGCCACTGCCTGCTCCTGCCTTCCACACTCCACACAGGCATGTTTTGCTCTAACCTGTGCCTTGCAATGGCTTAATGGAGCAGCCCCTGGTCTTTGCAGTGACCGAACTGTCCGTGTGACTTACGGGTCTCTTTGTTTTCTCCCCTCTTTGCATCACCCCTACAAGGGAAAGGATCACCATACAAAGGGAAGAGCTGCTAGAGTGGGGCACAGACTCTCAGCAAGTACTTTGAGGGCAATTTCCATCTGTTTTTTAGCAGTAGTTGGAATTTGGGCTGGCCAAACATTTTTAATATGGTTCTTCCTCTCTCTCCCAGCCCAAGTATCTTTAACAAGACCAGGAACCAGCTAGAGACAAGGGCAGACTGACAATGTGGAGAGGGCAGGCAGGTCTTCAGGCATTCACTTTTTATGCCTGTCCAGAACCACAGTGGAATACGTGCATCTCTGGCTCCAGCTGGAGGCCACTCGTGGCTGTGTTTCTAGCCTGGGCAGAGCCCTCCTTGGGAAGTATCACTCTGCTCTCTGAAGGCGCCTGGGGCAAAATGCCCAATATATCAGTGGGAATGAGCGGAGCAGGGAACAGGTCTGGGAATGTTAAAGGCCTGGTGGGATGGGGCTTGGAGCAGCTTGGGCTACTGGAAGGTGTCCCTTCCCATGGCAAGGGGGTTGGCACAAGGTGATTTTTCAGGTCCCTTCCAGCCCAAGCCATTCTGTGATTCGACGATCAGACAGGCTGGGTGCAGTTTGGCTTCATTTCTGATTCTCACCATTTCAGCACTCTAAGTTTGTTTGAGTTCATTGTGAATATTCACTAGCGCAGATTCACAACTAGTGTGATTTACCAAGGCTACAGGTCTGGTTGAGTTCAATAAAAACATGGACACTCCACATTCTGAAATATTATACTTTATTGAATCAAAAAGAATGACATTTCTGGATTGCCAGGCCCAATTGCACTAATTGCTGAGCATTAATATGTTTTGCAACAGGCAGTGAGATATATATTGGTGCTATATTTATATATAAAAATAATCCTATATATTCCACATTAAATATATGTCAAAAATAAAACCCTAAACATTTATAAATTTAAAAATTCAGGTCAATTCAAACACAATCTGGGGCTGAAAGTCTTGCTACAATATTTACCTAAAAGTGTCCCTTAAGGGGACAAGGGGAGACACTGTAAGAGATTTATGTCTGCTTTATTTAATTATGTAAAATATTACATTAAATTCTAGATATGCTATAATAAATAAATACAGATATGTCCTATTAATAACATATATTTAATGAAAATTATATATATCTATATGAGACAATTGAGGTCAATTCCCACACAGACATTGCAAGGCTGACCTAAAGATGTCCCATATGGGGACAAGGAGAGATACAGTCCCTTCACTGATCCCAAGGAAGCAGAGCTGCGTTTCCCCCTCTCTGACTCTTTTTCTGTCCCACATCCCCACACCCTCTAAACTATATTTTTTGGCCCCTCCCACTGGGAGGAAAAAAAAGCATGTTATAGGTGTTAAAAGGAATTCCTGGACCCATCTGCCATGGCCACAATGGCCATGACATTATGAGGGCAAAGGGAGACCAAAGTCATCTCTGCAGCCACCGTGGTCATCACAGGATGCTGTGCTGGGGAGACTGCTGAGAAGTGAATGCTGCTGCTGAGGGCAGAGTGCTGCTGTTCAGTGTTCTCCCTTGCCTCTCTGTGGACACATCCTCCTCTCTTTTTCCCTGCAGTATGAGGTGGTTGCTGCCAGCACCTGTGAGCACCACAGGCAGAGCTCTGTGCATGAAGAACTCTGTCATCAGCCGTAGTGCAGCATTCTTAAGATCCGATCTTGCAGTTCATGGCACTCGCTCATTGCCTGGGTGTGGGCAGATGGATCCTGTGCCAGGTGATGGAAGAGGTTGAGTGGCTCAGCTTTTTGGACATCTGGGGGCAACCTGATCACCTCAGGAACGCTCTGGTTGCCCACAATAAAATGGTCCAGCTGTTTCTCCTCCAGAGAGCTCCGCAAATACTGCATGGCATCCCCGAGCCGCTGCAGGAATTGCCTCCTGCGCCAGCCTGACACAGGTATGGTGTTCAGGAGGTGCATCACAATGGTCTTCAGGGTGTAAGTGGAAAAGTCAATGCCC
>JAWWEE010000468.1:0-10756 GCA_035221455.1 Xenops minutus | reverse complement strand
CCTGGCACAGGGTGCCCAGAGAAGCTGTGGCTGCCCCATCCCTGGGAGTGTCCAAGGCCAGGTTGGACAGGGCTTGGGGCAACCTGGGCTGGTGGAAGGTGTCCCTGCCCATGGCAGGGGTGGGATGAGGTGATTCTATGATTTATGTCCTATATGAGCTCTGTTTCATATAGAAAAGAAGAAAGTTGAACAAACCAACCAATCAGAATTATGAAATAATTTTGGAAAAATCAAAGTGTGAGGTCATAACTAAACCCCAACTATTACAGGTAGAACCCAAAAGAAATAAAATACAAGTGTTAAACCACCTAGTTAAACATGTCATTATACATCCATAGGTGCAGGAAAGTAACTACAGTATGAAGTTCTACTACAGCTTCTACTTCTCTGTCAGGAAATCCTCACCTGAGATATCTTTAGAGAACAGAAGTCACCCAGGAGAAAACAGATCTAAAGACTGAAACCTCTATCAATCCTCCTAAATTATGCCAGCATTTGCAAAAATATTCCACCCATAAGCTTGCAAACAGAGTCTTCAGGAGGAAAAGGTCAGTAATTCCAAATCCAATCACAGTGATCTGACAAACAGTTCTATTGCTGAATATTTTAAAAATATTGGACTGTAAACCACTGCAATCGAGCAGCTTTTGATGAGCAGACAGGTCGCTGCTTTACTTCTTCTCACTGTCTTTCCTCCTGCCACTTTGCCCTTTGCTTGCAACCAGAAAAGTACAGAATTTAAACCCAGTCTGATGGCAGCCCAATAAAATCTGACCTCTTTAGTCCCTTTCTCTGCATGAAATCTGCATGGAATTCACTGCGTATTTTTAGTCTCTAATACAACACTGGACAACAGATCCCCAAAATTTTTAAATGCTGTTATTATTCATTCCATTACCACCAGGCAATCTAAGCTAAAATTTGGAATTAGAAATATCTGACTTGAGGGTAAAGCCCAGAAAAGAAGTTGGAAAGGGAACTCAACCAGCTGGACAGAAAACTAATCCATCATCTTGTCAGGAGCCAAAACTTTTCAAACACAACCACAAAATGGAACCACAAAGACAGGGCACAAACAGAAGAACCTTCGTGAGGAAATCAATAGCCAGAAGTAGGACATCCATTTCTCACCCTCTGCTGATTTCAGTACAGCTGTTGCACAAAGCAACACGTCCAAAAGAGCACCTTTCCCTCCAGTTACGTTTCTCACACCAATCTGGGAAGTCATTCAGTGATTCCTTCCCAGTCTTTCCCACTCAGCTGCACACAGATCTGGCTGGTGGGACAACACAGACTCAGAATCCAGCTAGGCCAAAAGGAAAATTCAGGAGTCAGGAATAGAAGCTGATAAATGGGAATGGGATTTTCTCTTAGGACAAGATCTCTCTGGAGAATAGGAGGAGAATTTCAGGTCTCCACAGCTGCTGGACTGGCAGGAACCAAGGCAGGAGACAACACTGCAGCCCTGATCTCACCAGGAACCCTTTACTCCATATGTTGGGGGAGGTGGAATTTAGGTTCTTCAAGCCCATCCATCTCCTGCCCTTCTCATGCTGCTGTCAAATGGCCATTTTTGCTGAGTTCCCTGATGAGCTGCTGCACAAGTCCACAGTGGATTTTCAGAAGAGGCTGCAGTGGCCCAGCTGACACGGGGTCTGCCTTCTCACTGTGTCACTCACACTGTTTATTCCCTCTCCACAATTGCTGTATCTGTGGGTGTAACACACTTGACACAGACAGCAGGTTTGGGAGGAGAGGGAGAGGCTGATGGGTCATTTTGCTGCTGGCTGGCAGCTAAATGAAGTTGCAACCTTCCACTTACAGAGTCAGGGGAGATGTTAAGCACACAGAAAATCAGAGTCTTCATTTCAAACCAAGCTGCCCATGTCTGACCTTCCTCTGACAGAGGAACCAAAGCCACCCACAAATGAGCAGAGGAGCACCAGGCTGCTCTAACAGCAGGAGGCACATGGCAAGCTTTCCCATCCCCAGTTCTGTCACTTAGGCCACTGAAGCCAACACATAGTCACCAGCCACCCCTAAAAGCTTATTTTCAGTGCTACCTTGTTCACCTACTCAGCAAAAGTATTTGAAAGGAAAATACACCAAAATAGAAAGTTGTGTGAAGAGTATTATAATTATATACCCTGCTTGATGGTACTGCAGATCATTTAGCCCTTAAAACAATTCCCCAAAACTGGGATTGTTAACAAGCTTAATTACCAGCCCCATTCTTCACGCTTTTCTTGCCCATTTCCAGATGGCACAGTTTTCACCACGTGACTTAAAACAGTCACACAGCCCCAGAGCTTATGCCTACAGGATTGATTTTCCAGGTGGACCCATACTGAAGTTACAATTTACCATTCAGATCTGAGAAAAAAAATTCAAATCCTTGTGTCAGTCACTCGGGGTCTGTTACTGTGATATTTGCTCTTTTCAATGGGTAAAACTCAAATAAAACATTTTCCTGTACTGGAGGTTCAGCAGTGAACTCTCCACAGGTTCACAGGAGAAGAACAACACTCCAGTGACTGTCCTGAGACTGAATTCAAATCATTCAGGATGGCACCTGCACTCTGATTTCAGAGCTGAGCTTCCATTGAGCGAGAGATCACTACAGGCAAAACCTTAAAAGTGGTATTGTTGGCAGAGAAATGTCCTACAAGGATTTTATTAAATATTAAGTAATGCTCTCATTTAAACACAAACCCTCTTTATTTTTCATGCTATTGTTTTACAAAATCACTCTTCATGTGCTGAATAGCAGGTCTAAGCAGAACTATAATGGGCTCCAGTACAGCCATTGTTTAGTTTTTCACTAGTTATTCAAAACCAAACCTATTCATTTAGGTGACTTCCAGTTAGTTCTCACATGTATATTAATAAATACACAGAGTAAATTCAGTACAAAGTATCAGGTGAAGGCAAATCTTACAGTCAGTCATTTCTCAGAATGCTCGAGGTTAATGAAATCAAGCAGCCATCTACAGAAATCATAACATTTGGGGGCTTTAGGAACTCATTACTCACAGTTGTAATCCATTTTCCTAATCCACTGATTGGTATTGAGCAATAAAACATTTTGGTCATCTGCTGCAAAACTGTTTCCTAAGTGATTATTTTAGTCACTGATACTGTAACAACTGAAGTAATGTGCAATTCAAGGAAATTATTTTTGGCCTGGTGTAACTAGTGTGATTTGGGATATTTCCCATTTTTAACAAGTGAATGATAACATACATGGTATGAATACGTGTCTGAAAGCATTGTACACTTCTGCATTTAACACACTGCAAAGTGCACACTCTTTGTAATAATACCAGTAGATTTCCTGCAATACAGTGCTGACACTTTACTGCAGAAGATGCATGGGTTTTGTTATCAATATACTGGCAAAATGAGAGGTTATGTTCACAAAACAAGTTTCCTTCTCCCTAATTTGGCCCAGTGGCTTTCCTCTGCAGTGTAACACACTCTCCCCAGGACACGAGGCTTTTGGAACTCTGCCTATCCCCATTTCCCCCAACAAGTTGTGAATTCATCTTCATGTTACAACCAAGTTCCTGGAGCAGAGATAACTCACAGGTATTTAGGTCTGACAACTGTCTTGAATATTTGAATCCCTCTCTGGGTCTGAGCAGAAGGAAGACAAGTCATTAGCAGAGATACTGATGGCAAAGTTGTACCACAGCAGTTCTCAGAGGTTACCAGGTGGTTGGTACCACTGGTGCCAGTCCAGCAGCCAGGGAAGGGGAGGAGGGACAGTTGCACAGGGAACAGAGAGGGAGGACAAGGAAGCTGTGCATGGACCACAGGAAGAGATGGAGAAAGCTTAGAGATGGAGACAGACAGCAAATGCAAAAGAATGTCCTCTTTTGTACACAGGGGGAAACACAGCAGCATCTGCAGCGGAATGGGGACAGTGGCACAAGGATTTAGGGACACAGCACAAGGTCCGTAGGTAGCCCTATTTCAGAAACTGCTTTGCTTGTAAAGTGATTTGTTCAGCCACGTGTTTATGTAAATTAACAGTTCTGACAACGTAACACACTAAGGATAAACCACAGGTAAAAGATACAAAAGAAATAGAACCACTATTAAAATGTTCTTAATGGTTCTCTCATGAGCTGAGAGACAATAATATGATTGGTAATAGGGAAAACCCGGATGGAGCTGCAGAAAGTTAATTTAAGCCAAGCAGCTCCTTTGGATTTGGTTTCAATGTAGAAGGTTTCTGCTTAGCTTCAGTTTGGAGCACTGTGTTATCTTGTTTAGACTTTTCAGACAGGTTTACCCATCCCTAATGAATGATGTGTGTGCCTAATTAGCCCTTAGCCCTTCGCTGAGAACACACTTGATGTCGGTCTTGTTAAAAACCTACAATAAGATCAGACCCCAACAAAATACACTGCATTACCCACTTCTCCCCCCACCAGCTGCAATGATGTTCCTAAGTACCAATTGTGTTCAGCTCCTGCTCAAAAGGAATAAACAAAAGAAAACAAACAAACAGGAAACGACCCAACAACAAAACAACCAAGAAAATCTCAGCACGGCTCAGCAAGACTTGAAAACCACTCCTGCCCAAACCCAGCCATGAATGCAGCCCTAAAAACCTTTGCAGATTTAACCCCGGCACCTGCAGCTGATGCTCTGCCTCAGAGTCCTCCAAACATGTTCAGGTGACAGCTCTGTACAGGAGAAATGCTGCTGTTCACAACCCAGCTCCCTTCTCTTACAAATAAACACCATCATGAGGGATTGCCTGTATTTGTACTTCCTTTTTGCAGCTCATTTTCAAAAGTATCTGTTTATATAAATCCACACTTCTTAAAAAAATACCTTTATAAGAATTCCCACTTCTGTCTCCAACAAATATTTTATGTTTTCCCCTTTGTCATCTACAGGCACCTTTACCTTGGATTTTGACAAGTGTTTCCTATTTTAACATTAAGTTTCTAGTTAAATCTTCAAAAACACAAAAGAGAGACTTTAAAAAAAAAAAAAAGAAAAGAAAAAGCAAATTAAAACATGAGGTGAAATGCAGAAGTGGAAGAACATATAGTACCACACTGCTTGAACTCTCATGAACTGTCTGATTTAGCTGAAGCAGCCTGGGGTTTTTCCACAGAATATAAATAAAAATTAAGTCAAAGAAAAGAAGAACAATTCACCTGCTGCCTCTGGAATAGACTATATTGTGAGCATGAAACCAGGAAGGACCAAAAGAAATAATCATAAATTGCAAAGAGCTTTATGTTTCATGGGTGAAGACAAACAACAGTCCTGACAGCAGCTCTGCTGAATGGTCAAGGGGAACGGGAGAGAGAAAACACTCATTCAAAGTACTAAAAACCCCAACCAAGCTCAGCAATTTATTAAATTCCTGTTGTCTACTAATTTAAAAAACTAACAACACAACGGATGTGTTATGACCACATACCTCATATATATACTACATATATATACTATGATATATATATACATATATACTTCATATAGACTACAGACCTAAATTTGCATGAAATTAAATGTCTCATCTGGAGAATCATCTAATAGTTTGTTTTGTACCATTTTGTTGAACGGCATGGGGTAGTTACATTGTTTTCTCCAGAAAATGCTGTTAAAAAGAAGGAACTCTAAAAGAGGTATCTGCTGGCCAGCACACGTATGTTTTAAAAATAATTACATTTTTTCCTTCTTTACTAGATATATGTTACATATCTCCACATATTCAGCAAAAGGAAAAAGCCAAGAGAAGACATGAAAAGGCTTGGATTGACTTCAAATGGAATGTCAAGCTTTGGAATACCTTCACGTGCAGAGAAGTGATATCTATAAGCACATATCTAAATTATTTATCACAGTTCTATTCTACAACAAAAAAAGTTTCAATCAACTGCTTTAAAAGGAAAAGTGAGACTAAGGAGTCCTTCAGTACCTGAAATAAAGTGCACAGAAGCAAAGAGGCTTCCAAAAGCCCCACGTGCCCCTCAAGATGAAGACTCCATTTATTTCACGGGTACCCATCACTCCTTCATCTCCTTCCCTCTCTCAGCACTCTGAAGTCTGCTGGGTCTGTGTTTTATCTTCACATCCTGTACTACCAGACTCTGCACGGCCCCACATGAGCCTGCCTCTTTCTGTTTCTTGATATATATCTTTACAGGCAATCTTTAAGAATAATAACAATTACTAGCAATGCAACGAACAATTACTATTTAGACTGCCCATGTCACACAGGCAGATTGTGCTTCCCCAAAGCAGCACAGTGGGCTTGTAACAATCTGCAAAAATAGGCACATTCAACAACAAGTCGCTCCACAAACTCTCATAATTATCACAAAAAAACTGCAATGAAAGTCAAGTGACTCTATTAACAGAGAAAGACATGAAACAGAGTTTTTCAGGAAGGACAAGAAATGAACTCCAGCTGTGTTATTTCTCTTTAATCTAGAGATAAACCTAAAATACAGAGTTAGTTCTCTCTCTCTTCATTCCGTTTCTTTAATGTGGATTTTTTTTTTTGTGGATAACCTACAAATCTTTCACTCAGAATGATTTTGGCTATTTTAGTGCAGATGCACCCAACACATAAATGTGCACTGCTTTATCTAGTGTAGCTCTACTAGGAAGAAATAATTCCGGTTAAAACACTGTAAAACAGCTATGATTGAAGAAATGTGCCATAACAAACAGTAAGCAATGACACAGTTGTAGATACATGAAAATAAAGGCTGAAATGCTTTAAATAGACCTAATTAAAAATCATATAAAAATAAACAATTTCATAAATTCAGGTTTGGGGTTTTTTCTTTAACCTCTGAATATTTTACTGCTCATGATCCTAATGACTATGTAGGACAGTGCCAACAGTTGTCACTGCTATCTATCCCCATGTAACATATATTACTTCTGAAAATCTAAGATTATGTATCTCACAATGAACTAATGTTTTGGGCAGGCCACAGGGTTAATGGGATCTCTTAAGAAAAAGACTCTGACTCAGCTTATATTTAAGATTTCCACTTTTTCACAACTGTTTAGTTTGGAAAAGCCCTCTAAGCCCATCAAGTCCCAGCACAGCCATGTCCACCACCTCCCCATGTCCCCAGGTGCCACAGCCAGATGTTTTTTTGGAAATGTCCAGGAATGGTGACTCCACCCGTGCCCTGGGCAGCCTGTGCCAAGGCTTGACAACCCCTTCAGTGAATTTTTTTTCCAAATCTCCAATCTAAACCTCCACTGGTGCAACTTGAGGTGATTTCTTCTTGTCCTGTCCCTGTTCCCTGAGAGTAGAGCCCGACCCCCTGCCCAGCTCTCCCCTCCTCCTGTCAGGGAGTTGCAGAGTGAGAAGGTCCCCCCTGAGCCTCCTTTTCTCCAGGCTGAGCCCCCCCAGCTCCCTCAGCTGCTCTTGGTGCTCCAGACCCTTCCCCAGCTCCATTGCCTTCCCTGGAAATGCTCCAGCCCCTCAGTGTCTTCTTTGCCATGAGGGGCCCAGAACCAGACACTGCACTCGATGTGCCTCAGCAGTGCCCAGCACAGAGGGATTTTGGACATGAGGGAATCCCATATTGGATCTTGAAGCATGCCATGATGAAGTACAGCATCCAGGATGGAGCAGGGAGTTCCCAGGGACTCCGTGTTCACATAACTTGCATTATGACTAGTGTCATAAAAAACACTTTCTCCCAATTTAGTGGAAAAAAAAATCAGGGAAAAATGAGGACTTTTGCAGAAATATAGAGGAAATTTTATAAAATGGAAACAAAAGTGATATTCCCAAGCAGTGTTGGCTGAAATGAGTAAGACACACGACTCTCCTAAATAACACATTTCCGAAATTCGCAGATGAAACTAAATTGGAGAAGAGATCAAAATACCAAGGAGGATGGAGGACACAGGGAGCAGGTCCCGCTGAGCCGGCAGGCAGGCGGAGGCACAATGCGATCCACTTGGAAAAACACAGCCAGGCCATTTAGGAGAAAATGATCCGAATCCCGGTCTGAGTCACTGGGAGGGGGAGCCCCGTGGTGCAGCGAGGCTGAGCAAGGCTTAGCACTGCTATTGAGGGGCGTCTTGCCACGCTGCTGTTTCCCTTTCTCACCATCCATCCCAGGTTTTCAGAGGATCAGAGTCTGGCTGAAAAACCCTTCTGATGCTGGCAGTGTTTTAAGCTAGGCTGGTTCCCCAGGAGCCCTGGGGATGCCACCCCGGGGGGAGGATGGCAGTGCTTGCAGCAAGATAAGCTGGATGAATGCCTAACCAGAGGCTTTATTAAGCACGTGCAGTCCCAAATGTAGCCTCTATCCCAATTTCCTGGGCTCCCAGCACTGTACTGGAGCTCTGGGTGGACCCATCCTTGAGGTGACAATTCCAGTCTCAGACCCTGTGTCACACTACTGGACCATCTGCCCACAGGTCTTGGTCTCCCTGGAGAGTGTCTGGATGGTTTTCTGCCCACTCAGGCAGGGATTCCCTGCAGGAAACCACCACACCAAGCCAGCAGCAGGGGCTGAGCATGGCAGAGACCTGGAGGGTAATAAGAGCTGTGCTAAGGCAGCAGCTTTGCCGTGATCTGTGCGAGGGCTGCACCGCTCAGGCAGTGGGCATATGGCAAACCATTCGCTAAATAAAAAAATTAAATTACCCAAGACTACAAAACAGTCCATTTAGAGCTATATCCTGACTGTAATAGGGACATAGCATTTCATTTACTGCTACGACAGTGATCCTGCAAAGGAACGGGCACTTCAGGGGGTGGAATAGCGAACCCCAAACGTGTGTTCAGAAGAGGGATGAGGCTGCCACAACTGGGGGTGTCCCATCGACTTCCCACCCCTGTCCTGGCAGTGCCTCCTCTCACCCTGCTGTTCTCAGGTCACAGGCTCACTGTGGGCACTCCAGTCTCTGCGACGTGAACCATTAATGTCACATTAGCCTAATGAGCACTTTTCTCATTTCCAGGTTCCACATCCTCATTTTCCAGGCGCAGATAAGATGTTTGTGCCACAGATGGCATTGCCTATCAGCATGAAATGCTGTTGCTCTTCCCTCTCTTTGTCAGAATGAGGAAAATGGAAGAATACTTTGTCATCTCATTATAGGGAGCCTGCAGGTCTTACACCTCCCAATTTTTTTTTTCGTAGTTGCAGTTTCTACTCATGGAAATGGGTCGAAGCCTGGCCTGGGTGGGAGGGGTGGGAGGGTCTAGGGTTTTCACAACCCCTTATTTGTCCAGAGATGTTGTGGCTGCTCCTGGATCCCTGGAAATGTTCAAGACCAGGCTGGATGGGGCTTGGAGCAACCTGGGCTAGTGGAAGGTGTCCCTTCCCAAGGCAAGGTGAGGGGGACTGGATGAGCTTTAAGCTTCCATTCAACCCAAACCATTCTCTGATTCTCTGATGATGATTCTTGTTTCTCCTGTAGCATCATTCCTCAGGGACCTCATCACAGCATCCCTGTGGGATCCACCTTTCTGGCGATGTGGAGGCAGCAAACACCAGGCTGAGCATTTAGCTATGAACTCCCTGGAGTGATGGTCCAAAGAGCTCTTTAAAAAGCCACGTGGAGGAGGGGTCTGTGATCATCCCTGAGGCACCAAAACAAGCTGGGCAGGAGTAAGAGGGAGCAGAGAGGAGCTTAGGCCACCCTTTGATGCTGCAAAGCACTCAGCAGCCTTAACTGTCTTCAGCCTTTTTTCCTTCAAACCAGACCAAGGCAGCAGTTCAGCTGCATCCCCGTGGATTGGAGGAATCCTGCACTGTTTCTGTGGGTTATCTGGGGCAGCAGTGATAACAGCAGACAGGGAACAGCCCGCCTGGGGCACAGCCCCAGAGCAGCCTCGCTGCCTTCGTGCTGCCCTGCACTGTCTCCCCGTGCTGGTCAGACCTGCTGGTCCTGCCTGGCTTCCCAAGCTGCTTGCTCATCTCACAGCCCTTTCCCTGCTGTTTGGGCTGTTTGTCTGCCTGTGTGGACGTGAGCCCTGCCAGGTGTCACCAGCGCCAGGGGATTCTCTCCCAGCTGCTTGTATTGCAGGGTGCAGGCAGGAGTCGTGGGCAGAGCAAGGGCAGCCACTCCAGCAGCTTGTTCTTCAGTCAGAGCACAAATCCAGGAGTCCTTCAGCACCTGTGGGGACAGGTGTAACCCAGGATGGCTGCAGAGGATCCATCCCCACCAGTGTCTCACGGTTCTGGCTCTGTCTGCCCTATGTGTGCTGGGTTTTGACTTTCTCTGCTGAGCAGGTGGCTCAGGGAGGGAGCAGGAGAGACGTGAGGGTTCTGCAGTGCTCTTGGGGGTAAATTACCTCGGGGTGAGTGATTTGGAAACTGGCTGGCCTGGTCACACTGAATTCCTCTGCGGGAAGGAGAATTTTAAAATACAATAAGTGCACATGCTGCTTGACACCCCACCCCTGGATTGATTTCCCAGAGGGTTGGCTTGGGCAAAGTCAGTGAAACAGTGAAGCCTCTGACATCCTGCCTCTCTCTGCACAGAGCAGATGGGTACAAGCTCCAGGGCTCTCCAGGAGCCCTGTAAGGGATTCTCCTGTTGGCTGTGGGGGTTCTGTGTGACAGGCTCAAGCAACACCATGTGCAGGTCTTCATCCCACCATGGAATCCCAGAATCCCAGAATGGTTTGGATTGAAGGGGACTTTAAAGCTCATCTCATTCCACCCCCTGCCATGGGCAGGGACACCTCCCACCAGCCCAGGTTGCTCCAAGACCCATCCAACCTGGCCTTGGACACTTC
>JAWWEE010000467.1:0-10758 GCA_035221455.1 Xenops minutus | reverse complement strand
ATAGACTGCCCATGAAGACTGCCTGACTCCTGCCTCGCTCGTACTCGTGTGGCACCACTGAATCCAGTCGAATCCCGCTGTTCAAAATCCACTGACAACAAGAGCAGCATCCAACCCCCTGCTGCTCTGCGTTTTACAGGTCTGAGTAATTTTTTCCAAACCACTTCTGACTCCACAGGAGCCAATGTATTTATTTTGGGTTTTTTCCTGCCCCCCCCATCCCCCTCCCATTTTTATTTTTTTTTTAATTTATGCCGTCAAAACTCATGGAGCAGTGGTGGAACCAGACAGTCAATGTAGTAGAACCTTAGTTCCTCCTTCCCAAAAATTCACATTGTCACTTTGAGCCCACTGGTTGGATCTCTTCCCTGTAACCTCCCAGGGCAGTCCCTTCACCATTGACGTATTCCAAGTGATTTCACTCTTTGGATGTTCCCAATCCAGCCATAAATGTGGGGCCTCTCACGATTTTTCCCTCAAATATCCCAAACCTGGCACTGCGCTCCGATCATGGATGTCCTTGAGGGTTGTGTTGATGGGAGCAAATTCCTTGGCAGCTCCATCTCAGTCGTGTTTTTGGGTCTGGTCCACAAAGCTTCTCCCGCCCATCTGTGGTGGTGGAGAGTTGAAGTGAAAGGTGTGTTGCTTTTGTTGCTCTTAAATTCTAACCTTCTTCTGGGCTGGAATGGCCCTGATCCCTGTGATTTCTCCGCTGGAATAAAAGGATCCTCCCACCCCACTCCGAGTGCTTGGTCAGCCGTGTGTTCCAGCAGCAGCTGATGGCATGGAGGTGGGTTGGCACCACTGGATCGCTCTGGGAGCACCTCAGCACCTCCATCTGCTTCTCTGCCTCAACTCTTGGCTCTGGATAATGGTACAGTGGCTTTTCCTGCCTGTCTGGAATGGAATCCAGGACTTGGAGCGGATCAAATGTGAGCTTCCATGGTCTGTGATGACGACCAATCCCTTTGGACTGTGAGAGTTCAGTGCCTGTTGCCTGTAACCCTTCCCTGACTCTGATGGGAGCCAAAACGGAGACCCGTCGGTCATCCAGGTGGATCCAGAGGTTCAGGACTCATGGAAAGGAGCATCGTCACCGGGAGGGGACAGGAAAGGAGTAGCTTAGTCATGATGTCTTGTCTGCTTTGCCCTGAGGAGCTGATTCCCACTGTGGTAGCTGAAATTGTGGCATTTTTTTTTAGCTGTGTTTTCCCTCGTCGACAAATCCCCCCAACACCAAGAAATCACACGGATGTTTTCCCAGAGATCCTGGAGAAGCCTCATCCGAGGGGCTGTGATGGGCACGAGCTTTGAGGGTTTCTGCTGGCCCTGTCCCCACCACGCCCCCAACTACCCCAGGGGGTGCCACATGTCCACTTTGGGGGTGAAGGGACAATGTCACTGACAGGGTGTTGGAAGCAGAACCTTAGGAAGAGCAGGACACGGCTCCCATTGGAATTGTAGATGTCCATTAGGCACCGAGTTTGTGAAGGAATTTTA
Source organism: Xenops minutus (assembly GCA_035221455.1). Classification (NCBI taxonomy): domain Eukaryota; kingdom Metazoa; phylum Chordata; class Aves; order Passeriformes; family Furnariidae; genus Xenops; species Xenops minutus. The sequence goes on along the minus strand of JAWWEE010000467.1, from coordinate 9,258 downwards.
ACACCCGAGTAGTTTAGAACTTTGTATCTGCCTCAAAAACGTTCCCTTTTTGCTGTGGCAACAACCTCCAAACTCCTGGCATGACCTTGGATGCACCAAGTGTGGCGGCGAAGACAGAAAGGGAAATTCCTTGGGTTCCTGTGCCATTTGGTGGTGTTGGGAAGAGGATTCCTCCCGGAGCTCCACCCTCCAAAAAATCCTCAGAAATCCTCACTGGGATGATCTGGAGTTGAATGTGAGGAATCCTTGGAGGAGTTTCAAGGCCCCAGGAGAGGAAAGGAAGATGCAGCTGGTGGTAAAGTGTGAGCAAGTGCTGTGGGGTTGTAATGCGCTGTATCCCGGGAATCTGGCAGGGGCTGGGCTGTGCCAGCGGCTCCGAGCCCGGCTCGTGTACCATTAAAGAGTTGGCAGCTCCTTCCTGGTGTAAACCCCAGTTTTGTTCCCTCTGTGTCCTTGAAAAATGATCTGGGAGCCTTGGGAATGTTTCAGGTGGTTTTAGGAGGTGAAAGTTGCCTTTTCCAAGTGGTTTGGGAGTGATGGAGAAATGGGCCAAGTGATCCGAGGGTCAAAGTGGTTGGGGTTTCTGGTGTTGGTGCATGAGCAGGAGGGATTTGGGATCCCTGCAGTCTGTCCTCATCCCATCCATGGATTTGGGATCCCCACAGTCTGTCCTCATCCCATCCATGGATTTGGGATCCCCGCAGTCTGTCCTCATCCCATCCATGGATTTGGGATCCCTGCAGTCTGTCCTCATCCCATCCATGGATTTGGGATCCCCACAGTGTGTTTGTTGTCATCCCATCCATGGATTTGTTGTTATCTACCCATCCATGGATTTGTTGTTATCATCCCATCCATGGATTTGGGATCTGTGCAGTCTGTGCTCATCCCGTCCATGGATTTGGGATCCCCCCAGTCTATTCTCATCCCAGCCATGGATTTGTGGTTCTCATCTCATCCATGGATTTGGGATCCCCAAGTCTGTCCTCATCCATCCTCTCTGCAGCCAGAACTCTCTCCCTTCCTCCTCCTCCTCCAACTCATTCCAGGTTTTTCCTGGCCCCAGAGTGCTGCCCTCCCTGCCCTGCACTTTGATCCTGTATCCACATGGTAAGTGTCTCGGCTTGGAATGTTCCATGGAAGGTCTTTGCCTAACTGTGACTTCCTGGTGCCTTAGTGCATTGAAACAACAAAAAACCTTTAAAACCACCAAACCTGGGATTTTTGCCCACCTTGTTTGTACAATTCCCGGCTCCTCCGACTTCTCCTCTTGTTCCCGGGATCTCGTGACCCTCCGGGCCTTTTCTATGTCTGCATAGTGGGATTTTTATTGTTTCTGTTACCAATTGTTTACTAAAATTTGGCTTTTTTTAATGAAAACTTGAGCTACTTGTCCGAGATCGGAATTTTGGGGTATTTTTGGTTGAATTGTGCGTCTTTTCTCAAAACTCAGCGCATAAAGGGATGATGAATCCATCCAGGAGCAGCTCCTTCCACACTGTCCTGCCCTACAGGAGTGATTGGATGTATTTTGGGTACATTTAGAACATTAAAAAGTTGGGAAATGCCTTTTCCTGCCACCAAAATCCACGAGTGACACACGGGCAATGGAAGGTTGGATTGGGTGGCTCTTTGATATCCTTTGATCACTGCTGGTTTCCAGGGGAGAAACAGCAACAGAAAGTCCTCCTTTAAAAGTTAGGAATGTTGAGGGGAATGGTGGATATAAGATGAATCCACAGGTAGCTGTGTCCAGGTTGGAGTTGGTGGTTGGCCTTGGCTTGGATTATTCTGTTGGTGTCTTCCCTCAGGTAACATTGGGGTTTCCTCTTGGTGTCCTTGGGAGCTTTTTTGAGTCCCTGATGGCTTTGAAGGACCTCCCAGGGTCCTTCCCAACTCCTAAACACCAGGATATGCCCATGCAGCTGGAAGGGTTGGGTTTGGACACACAAGGATAACTTTGATAGGTTAGGTGTGATTTTTGAGGCAAAAGTAGGTGGGTTTGAGTCTTGGTGAGACCTGAAGCACCATCATCGCTCTGCTTTGGGAATGGGGGATGTGCATCCTGTGATTTGGGGGCTGAGCCAGGCTGGAATGAATCCAAAGGACACCCACAAGTGCCAAGCTGTGGTGAGCTCCAGGTGTGTGGGGCCATGCAGGGCTCTTTGTGAGGTTGGCTTTGGAGAAGGATCACCTGGAAAATGGGATTCCTCCCCTCCCTGGCATGTGCCTTATCCCACAGTTCTGTTGTCAGTACAGCCAGAGCTCAAGGAGTGCTGGGACAACACTCTTGGGCACGTGGTGGGATTTTGGGGTGTCCTGTGCAGGGCCAGGGGTTGGACTCCATCCCTTCCAGCTCAGGATATTCCATGATTCTGTGATTCACCATTCCCTGGGAGACAAATTTGGAAATACTAATCCTAATTTTCCCCTCTGTCCTGGATAATCAAGACAGGTTTAACTTCAAAGCTTTATTTTCTGGGGAGTTTGACACCGGCCTTAAGGCAAAGACTAAAAAGTCTTGGAGTTTTTTTCCAGCCCTGCAGCTCTGTCCCCACTTACATTTCCAGTCTTTTTATTTTTTTACTAATAAAACTAATTTATTTCCCTGGATTAATGACATCCTGGCAGCCAAGGAATTGTGTGACCTTGTGTCCAGAGGGATTCCAGCTCATTCCTCCCAGGTTTTGTCCTATTTATATTTTTTGGATGTGTAAGAGTGGGAAATCCTTTTCCTTGAGGAACAGAGGGTTGTGTTTATTTGGGAACAGCTGCCAGGAAAGGGTGTTGGATCATGGCTCTGGTGAATCCCCTCAGGGAAAATACTGGAATGTTGGAAAGACCAAACCTGGGCTCAGGGAGGAACATCTTTGAGTGAGGGAATGAAATCCAGCCTCCAAAATCCTCCAGGATCCTGCTTTAAAGGCAAAACTTTCCCAGCGTGTCCCCAAATAATAAGAACTAATCTCCATATTCCAAATAACCTCATATTTCTCCAACATGAGGAGAAATTGTCTCATTTTAGGGATTAACAGAAATCTTGGTGGTCCTGATGCTTCCAGAGGAGTCTGGGTGGCTTTAACCTCTGGAATTCCCAGTTTAGCTGAAGGGAAGCTGGAAGTGAGTGTTCAGCTGGTGAGGCCATGGAAATCCTGAGCCTGTGGCAAAACAGGGATATTTCCATATGGGAGGTGGCTGGATCAGGTTTTCCACAGGTTTTCCAGCTGCTCCTTTTCTCCTTCCCCTCGGGATCATCTCTCCAGCCCTGCAGGGATGTGAATCCACCTCGGAGCTGCCTCGTGCACCACGAGGATGGTGCTTTGTGCTCTTTGCCCTTTGAATTTCCACATTTTCTTGACTCAAGGACACTTTATTTGGCACCTTTCACTCCCCTTCATCCATGGATGGCTCATCCTGGGATCTCCTGCAACGCTGGGATCCCGGGATTCTGCTGCCAAACACACCAAGGGGATTGCAGTTTTTGGAGGTCTGGGGTGGTCTAGGAGGTCAAAGATTGTTCCCTGCCGTGTCTGTGAGTGTGGGAAGGGGCTGGGGGGGGAGCAGGAGGAGCTGCCTCGATCCTTAGGGATGGATCTGGGATGACTAATCCCCATGGAATGGGCTGAGCTGAGTCACTCCTGGGCTGTGCTGTAGTTGTGCCCATTCCCAAACACATTCACGTTCTTAATCAGCTCAGCGTTTAATTAACCACCTTTATTAGGTGTTTCCAGTTCACCCTTGGCCAGTCCAGTGTCCTGGATGGGTGTCCAGGAGCAGCTCCGAGGCTCCATCATCCCCAAATGCCAGATTTTTCCATTGCAGCGTCAAGATTTGGAGTCTCTTCCTTCCAACCTCTCTTTGAAACTTCAATTTTCCTCTGTTTTTAGCAAAACTCTTGTCTCTTGGGGCTGGAAAAGGTGGGTTTTCCCTGGGGAGTGACTGTAAATCCCCCATCAGCCGGATGTTGTGGCCATTGGAATTTTTTCTTTTTTTTTTTTTTTTTGGCATTTCTTTTTAAACTATTCCATGTTTGATACTGTGTATAATAAATTTGCAGAATTTAGAGGATCAGAACTTGCTTTCTTCTTCCTCTGCTTGATCTGAACGTGGTGGGGCTTGTTCTTGGAGCTTTATCCTGAAGGGTGACAGTGTCCATGGTGTCCCCATACACCTCTTCCAGGGACAGGAGAGCTCATCCTCATCCCCTGAGCACTGTGCAAGCCATGCTAATTATAATAATAATGATATTCTAATAACATGATAATAATTATGATACCCCACGCCTCAGGCTTGTTGAAATAGATTTTTATTGCATTTCTGCAGGTTTTACAAAAATATGACAAAATAAATTAAAAAGAAATAAATAACCCCCTTCCTTTCTTTGAATTCCTACAGAAATCCAATGCAAAGGAGAAAAAAACCAAAACAAAACAAAACCAACCAACCATCCCAATTCTTCCTTCCTCTGCACAGTCACTGCCCCAAGAGCCAGACCCCAGACAGGGAAATATTTTGGAGAGAGAAATGTTTAAAAATGCCCCGGACTGGGGGTCCTGGCTGCAGCAGGAGCCTGCCCTCCCCCCTGGGATGGATGGATGGATCCGGGAGTGGTTCTCTCGGGAGGGAAATGGGATCAGAGACATTCCCTTGAAGCCCAGCGGGTGTTTTTTGGGAGCGGCGGAGCAGGAAAACTCAATGGAATGGAGGGAGGGAGAGTGCCCTGACCCCTCCCTGCTCTCGGGTGAGCTTTGGGCCCCCAGGCCCCAGTTTCCCAGCGCTCCCAAATTTCCCAGTGCTCCCTTTTTTCCCTGGCTTTGCCCCAGAATCTCTCCTGCATCCTCCCCTCCCCGTGTCCCCCAGGTGAGGACACGGCAGGCGTGGGAGGGTGAGGAGGGACCACAGAGCTGTCCCCACATCCCAAGGACAGCAAAGCTCCCATGGGGGGGTCTTGTCCCACCCTGGGCGAGGGGACACGGTGCCCTTTTCCCTGGAAAACATCTCCCTGTGCTGTCCCATGGGCAGTGGAGCAGCAGGTGAAGCCTCGGCGCTCTCCCGTCCTTATTGCTGTATAAAATGGCTTGATTCAGAACCCCCCAAAAACCGAAATTTCCATGAATTCTAGAAAGAGGCGGCGGGGAAAATCCAACCTGACAGTTTTCTGCAGCCCAGGCCTGGGGGAATTTGGGGGGCGGGTGGAGGGGTTTGGGAGGAGGGCTCAGCCCCCCTGCCTGGGCCAGGCACAGTGAAGGGGTGACCCCCGGCAGCCCCTTCCCCCGCCTTCCTTTGGGAATGTGGGTGGCTGCGGGCGGAGCTGAGCTGGTGGCGAGGGCCAGGAGGGAGTGACAAGGCTCGGTGTCCCCAAGCGGCTCACCTGCCAGGTGCCACCACCCCGTCCTGTCCCCGAAAGCGAAGCACAGCCGCAGCAAAGCGGGCAGGGGGCAGGGCCTGGACCCCCTTCCCAGCACGGACAGCGCTTGGGAAGCTCCCGAGTCCAGACCCAGCGACGCAAACCCGGCAAAACCTTCCCCCGGCAGCGGCGAAGCGGCTCCCACCCCCCTCCCTGTCCCACCCCCCCCACCAACCCCGTCCTTCTCCCGGGCTCCGGCACAATCTCCGTGTGCGAGTGCCTTATTGCGAAATAATTCCACGGAATATGAAACTGGAGATGGGGAAGGGCCCGTCCCGGCTCACGTTGCAGTCCCGGGGGTCGCGGCCGGTGCCAGCTGCTCCCGCCTCGAGCCGTCGGGTGAAGGAGGAGAAAGTCACCGGCCTTGGGGTTTTGGTTGGATTTTAGTGCAAGAAATGCTGCCCATGCGTGGGGATCCGGGTGGCTGCTGCTCATCCCGCTCCATCCCGGCCAGGAAAAGGTCCCGGTGCTGGGAAGGATCCAGGCGGAGGCGGCGGGAGCAGGACACGGGGCCATGGCTGGAGGGCAGGGGGTGTAGGCACGGCTGAATCGGGCTCCTCTGGCCGCTGATCCCGGGAATCCCGGCCCTGCCATGTGGCCCCGAGCCCGGCGCGGGGTCCCGGGGTTAACTCCCACGCCGCGAGCGTGGGAAGCTGCCGGGGATGCTCCGTCCAACCTGCTGCCTCAGCAATCCTCGGCGCAGGACCCCGAGCGGGGGCCGGGCTGGCAGCGGGTCCCGGCGGGCGGGCCGGGGGGACACGAGGGGACGCAGCACAGGGGGCCGGGGCAGAGCGAGGGGCTGGCGGCCGGTGGGCTCGGGCCGGCCCCGACGGCGAGGGGTGGCGAGAGGCTGCCGATGGCCACGGCTGCCCGGAGGAGGGAGCGGGCGGCCCCCCGCGCTCCCGCCCCCCCGAAAGCCCCGGTTAGAGCCTAAAACCCCCGCTCTCCTCCTCCGCCCGGCTCTCCGGCTCCTCCCGGCCCCCCTCCTCCGGAGCCCCGTTGAGGTGGGACTTGCTGGGCACCGAGCGCTCCGTGTCCGCCGAGGGGCCGGGCCGGGGCTGGGGGGATGCACCGGCCGCCGTCCCGTTGCCCCCGGCCCCTTCGGACTTGCCGAAGTTGAAGAGCTTGCCGGGGTTGAATGGCTTGGTGGGAGACTGGACCTTCTCGGTCCCGGCGTCCCGTTTAGTCTCCGGGGATTTGAGGAACTTGAAGCTGAGGAAGCCGGGCAGCTTGTTCTCGCTGCCCGTGGGCGACTGCGGGGACCTGGCGGTGGCCGTGCCGCCTGCCCCGGCCCCTCCGGACAGGAACTTGCCCTGCAGGGGGATGATCTGCTTCAGCTTCATCACGTTGTTGGTGGCCAGGAGGGAGCTGGGGCGCTTGGGCTTGTCGGAGCCGTGCGAGGAGCCCCCGGAGCCCTTCCCTTTGCTCTGGCTCTTCTCGTGGGCCGGGTCCTGCCCGGCGGACTCGGGCTTGGCTTCGTCCCGGCTGGATTCGCGTTCCTTCCGTGCCTGGTACTCGGCGTGGCGCTGCCTCTCCTCCTCCTCCCGCTTGCGCCGCTGCTGCTGCTGGAAGTGGTGCTGTGCCTGCCGCTCGTGCTTCTGTCAGGGGCAGCGTGTGAGCCCCGGGGCACCTCGGGGAGCCCACGAGGTTTAGGGGTACCTCGGGGAGCCCACCCACCCCAGGGATGCCTCAGGGAGTCACCATGTCTAGGGGTACCTCGGGGAGCCCACCAGGTCCAGGGACACCTCGGGGAGTCCACCAGGTCCAGGGACACCTCAGGGAGCCCACCAGATCCAGGGACACCCTGGGGAGCCCACCCACCCCAGGGGAACCTCGGGGAGTCCACCAGGTCCAGGGACACCTCGAGGAGCCCACCAGGTCCAGGGACACCTCGGGGAGCCCACCCACCCCAGGGACACCTCGGGGAGCCCACCAGGTCCAGGGATGTCTCAGGGAGCCCACCAGGTCCAGGGACACCTCGGGGAGCCCACCTGCCCCAGGGACACCTCGGGGAGTTCATGAGATCCAGGGACACTTCAGGGAGCCCACCCACTCCAGGTATGCCTTGGGGAACCCACCAGGTCCAGGGACACCAGGGACAACATGGGAAGCCCACCCAGCCCTTGAAACACCTCAGGGAACCCACTGGCCCTGGAAACATCTTGGGAAGCCCACCAGGTCCAGGGACACTTCTGTGAGCCCACTGGCCCTGGGGGACATCATGGGAAGTCACCAGCCCTAGGGACACCTCAGGGAGCCCACCAGGCCTGGTGGCATCTTGCAGAGCCCAGTGGCCCCAGGGACACCTCGGGGACCCCACTGGCCCTGGGGAGAGGGGTCCCATCCCAGCATGACCCACCTTGAAGGCCTCACGCCGCTGGTATTCCAGCTTGGCCATCTCCTCGGCCACCCACGCGGGAATGTCGGGAATGGCCACTTGGATGATGTACTTCAGGAACAGGGCGAAGTGCTGTGGGGGCACACGGATCTGGCTGAGCACTCCCAGCACTGCCACCCCCTCCCAAAATCCATCCCCCAGGGAATGGGGGAACGGAGGGGCCCTACAATAACAGCGGGGTGGGGGATTCCAAACCCCATCCCATGGCTTGGCAGCACCTGCTGCCTGCAGGGAATGTGTCCAGGGATGGGAATGCCCAGGGATGTGCATGTCCAGGGATGTGGATGTTCAGGAAGCTTTTTAGTCCAGGAATGTGTATGCATGTGATGGACACATCAGGGATGTGAGATTCCAGGGATATGCCTGTCCAGGGATGTGATTGTCCAGGAATATCCGTGGCATGAGTGGGATGTGCCTCTGTGAGACATACATGTCCAGGGATGTACATGTATGGAATATCCAAATCCAGGGATGTACATGTGTGGAATATCCAAATCCAGGGATGTACATGTGTGGAATATCCAAATCCAGGGATGTACTTGTATGGAATATCCAAATCCAGGGATGTACATGTGTGGAATACCCAAGTTCAGGGATGTACATGTGTGGAATATCCATGTCCAGGGATGTTCACATATAGGACACACATATCAGGGGTGTGCATGCCCAGGGATGTTCATATCCACACACATGAGTAGAGTGGAAGGGAAGGGAAGGTCTGTGGGACCCCAGGGCTGCCCTGGGCCAAGCCCCCACCCTGCCACCCCCCAGGAGCCCCTACAAAACCCCCCACCCACAAATCCAAGCACTAATTCCATACCTCCAGCACCACCACGGAGATGATGGCTCCCTCAGGGCTGAGCCACGGGAAGAGCCTCTGGAGCTGCCCACACTGGGCGATCAGGTAACAGTTGACCACGATGGCCAGGACACCCATGGCCTCCATCACCTTCTGCAAGAGCAGCAGTGCCAGGGATAAGCCTCCTGGAGCTGAAACCCCCTGGAGACCACCCTGGAGCCCCCTGGCCCACCTGCCACTGGCCAATGCTCTCGACACGCTGCCCAAAGGGTCTCTGCAGCCCCGTGCAGAGCTTGAAGGCATCACTACGGATCTCGATGATGTTGTTGACCAGGGCACACATGGCAGCCAGGGGGAAGGCTGAGGAGAAGAGCACCACGTATCCGAACTGGATGAACATCTCCTGGTAGTCCTGGAAGGTGTCCTGGGGAGGAAAGGGGAGCAGGGAGCAATCACAGGGTTGTTGAGGTTGGGAAAGAGCTTCAGGGTCATCGAGTCCACCCTATGCCCGACCTCCACCTTGTCCCCCAGCCCAGAGCACTGAGAGCCACATCCAGTTGTTCCTTGGACACCTCCAGGGGTGGGGACTCCAAACCTCCCTGGGCAGCTCCTTTCAATGCCTGACCACCCTACCCAGGGAGAAATTTCCCCAAT
>JAWWEE010000466.1:0-10779 GCA_035221455.1 Xenops minutus | reverse complement strand
GCCTGGGCTTTTGGAATTGTACAGGACTGGGCTTTTGGAACTGCTCAGGACTGGGCTTTTGGAACTGCTCAGTATTGGGCTTTTGGAACTGCTCAGAATTGGGCTTTTGGAACTGTACAGGACTGGGCTTTTGGATCTGTACAGGACTGGGCTTTTGGATCTGTTCAGGACTGGGCTTTTGGATCTGTACAGGACTGGGCTTTTGGAACTGTACAGGATTGGGCTTTTGGAACTGCTCAGGACTGGGCTTTTGGAACTGTACAGGATTGGGCTTTTGGAACTGCTCAGGACTGGGCTTTTGGAACTGTTCAGGACTGGGCTTTTGGAACTGTTCAGGACTGGGCTTTTGGAGTTCTTGACACTGTTTATATTTAGGGCTGAATTATCCCATTTGGCTCTGAGTGTGATTGTCTCCAAAGCCATGTGGTCCCAGTGGGGTTGGTGCCCGTGCCCTGGGAGGGCTCCCCCAGTGAGTGCCCACTCTGGCTCAGGTGATTTGGTCCCCAGGCTTGGTCCCCCTTGGGATGGCCTCGTGTGACACCGACCAACGCTGCAATTGCAGCACATATGGCTCCTTCCTTCTCCATGGCCCTGGTAGATCCCCCATCTGCTCTCACAGCTAGCTGTGATTCAGAGGCTGGGAAAAAACATCCACGGCCAACTTACTGGGAGGGTTTTTTTAGGTAAAGCTGCTGGTGACATCAGCAGTGTGAATCACTGCAGAGCACCAGCTCCTGGAGCAGCATCAGTGGTGGTGTCCCTGTGCTCCACGGAAGGGCTCTGGTCACTGCAGACATCCTGCTGCTCCTGAGATCCCTCCCTGGGTCAGTGCAGACATCCTGAGATCCCTCCCTGGGTCAGTGCAGACATCCTGCTGCTCCTGAGATCCCTCCCTGGGTCACTGCAGACATCCTGAGATCCCTCCCTGGGTCACTGCAGACATCCTGCTGCTCCTGAGATCCCTCCCAATGTCATCTGAGAGCCAGCTCTGATATTTGGGACACTCAGGGTTACCTGGTTGCAGCCACACACCTGAGCCAAGGGCTAAGTGTAGGAATCCCCAGCAGGGATTCCACTGCCAGGAGTGCCTTTTGGAAGCAGGACAATTGAGATTAAGGTCTTCAGCCCAGCAAGGGCTGTTTGGCTTTTCTTCGTGTGCATCCATTTTTAATGACAGAATGTTGTGACATTAAGAGATACTTGCTCAGTTTGCTTACAAGACAACAAACTTAGTTTTAAAACTAAGGGAAAGGCTACAAAAAAATGCTTGTTTCATGTGGAAGGACCCCCTTTTAGCCAGCAGGCTGTGACAGGTTACAGTGCATTGCTGTAGTCAGGACCAGATTTTTGCAGGAATAAAGAACCCCATCAAAGGTTTCTGATAAAGCCTGCAGTACCCACAGTGCCACACAGTGCTCTCCACTGGTCTGTGTGCAGGCAGCCTGCCTTTCCAGTAACAAATGACCCACAAAGGAAGGAGTTTATGGTGAAAGTATTTCATATTAGGCAAGAGGGAACTATCAATTTTGATGGTTCTATCTAAGGACAGGAATCTGAGGCTGGAAACCTCTATCTTCACGTTGCCTTCAAAACTAAGAGAATCCCAGCAGTCCCACAGGTGCCCTCTGTTTTAACCTAAGCTGTTTCCATGCCCTGTGGAGGCAGAGGTTGCCTGATACAGAGCAAGTCTGTTCTGCCAACCATTTATGCCCCTTTGCCAGGGTGCACCTTGCACCATGTGCCCCCTCAGGGTCTGCAGAGCTGTCTGCTCTGCTGCTCCTACTGACAGATGGGTGGGAGGGGGTTATTTTCTGCTGCAAACCCCAAATCCATTCTTGCCTTGATGCTGAGCAATGACCTGCACAGTGCAGCCTGAACACAGTGCCCAGCAATGGCAAACCATGCCAGCAACTCACCTCTCCAGGAGCAGCAGCAGAGGGGAATGTAGGGATGAATTACACTGAAGTTCATTTCATATTTTCAGAACTAAAAGGGGCTGTTATCCAGCTTTGCACTGTGCTGCCATTTACAGGTCCAGGATGGGCAACACCAAGGTCCATTTGCCCTTCAGAGGATGAAAGACAGAGTCACATCAGGCTCCTTTCCAGTTGTCATCAAGCACTAATGGTCACTCTGGTGCCACAGTAGTTGCAAAGTGATGCAAACCTGCTCGGTCCTCTGTGAAATGTAGTGATTTTATTGACAGGAATGAAGGGGTAGAACCCACCTAGGGCTGACCTGCCAAAGACAGGGAAGGGAAAAGACAAAAAGGGATGTGCCTGTTAGGGCTTCATGATGCTTTCCCTTGTAAGATGTGATTTTGCCTTAATATTAGCAAAAATCTCCATTGTCTACATGAAATAAGTTAATTTCTTGGGTTTGTTTCAATTTTATTGTCTAAGCCGTGTATAAATCCAGGCAATTACAGTGTTTGGGCTTTGTGTAAAATTCCAGTACCTTTTTCTTGAACTGCCCTTGTGCTTTTCCCCTTTGGAGCCACGATGACTGAAATGGAGCAGGAGCTTGGGAACTGGACCTGGGCAGGATAACATTCTTGGCCATTACTTTTAGCTTTTGAAATAATTTTGCACTCTGTATATTGTGATGTTGAAAGCTAGATGATTGTGCATAACACGTGTTTTAAAGCAATCTTAAAATGTATTGCTTGCAGATGAAATAACTTTTACAGTTCCTGGAATTTTTTGGCACTGGGGAGTGACTGTAAAGGGCTACAGCAGGTCCATCATAGCACAATCCTGTGCTGGCTTGGAGAGATGCCCACCTCTCTTACCTGCAGCTTGGAGGTCCAGGATCTCTGAAATGGTAGAGAAGAGTAAATCAAAGTCTTAGGTGGGAGGAACTTGAATTAGGTGGCTTGAAAAGGAAGGAGCTGTACTAAGCAGTCTAGGAAAGAACCATCAATGCTAACAAACTTTGATTCTGAGGCAGGGGACAGACATAGTGAGGTCCACGAAAAGGTGTAGTGCTGGCACTGGCAGAAATAAAATCAAGATGGTTTGGTTTTGTTTTGTTCCTTTGTATGGTATTCTCTTGTATTCAGTCCTATTAACCAGTGGTTTATCTACTTTGAAAAGAATTTATGCTCTCATGTTAATGTTGTTTGAGTTCATATTACCAGGCAAATAAAAAATTATTTGAGTTGTGGACTGTACACTGAGAGAAACTGGGCAGTAGTTCATCAGGGCAGGGAGCCAGGGCATCTGCAAATTAGTTACTGCCTCAGTTTTGATCAGAATTCCAGATTTACAACATGGGCAACATTTTCACTCTTACCCCGGGTGTTCCTTGAACAATTGCAGTGCCCATTTGAGGTTCTGAATAAAAAAGGAAATACTAATGCATTATGCTATTAAAAAAACCTGGAGGTTTTTGGGTTGACCACAAGTGCCATAAGAGTTTTCAAAGCATCAACCTGAATTTCCTCATGCCCCAGACAGCAGCACTCAGATACTGCTGCAAACAGCTTTCCTGTGTTAATGTGCCATCCTCTCCAGCATCACTGAGGAAACAAAGGCCACTTGTCCTTCTGAACAGAAGTATTTCTCAAAGAGCATCCCTTATCCATTTTGGCTGTTATATTCATGTGACAGTGGGGTGTTTAAATATGGGCATAACTAAGAGGAAACAAGACAGCACTGATACCATTCTCACATTGCAGCTCTTGCCAGGATACCCTTTTTGAAGGATGGTTTGGGTTTGGCAGTAATTTTTTTTTATTTCTCTACCTCTTAATACAACACTAACACTTTCCAAGAGCTTATGGAACAGATTCCTAGTTTGGACTAGAAATATCAGTGAACAAGTGCCATTGATAAATCCCTCCATAACCCACCCTGGTCCACATGTGACAACTCTAGTGAATCATTTTGTGCTCCAGCTGTCCCATAGAGCAGGTGATTCGTGAGCACTCCTGTTGCATTATTAGCAGCAGCGAGTGCAGCAGGCACAGCCCAGATTCACACACAGCTTCCCTGGGGCTGGAAATCTCCTTTTGCCTCTCTTTGGCCAGGGCACAGTTCCCAGGGCATTCCATGGGGCTGTGCATCACCCTCCCCTGCTAAGAACCTAATTTCTTCTGTAAATAGGAAATGGAGCCTCTGGAGGTTTTGGCATGTGGCCTCCATGATAATTAAGATATGACAAAATTGTTCAAAGGAAGATGCATTTTCACCACAACAGCTCCAAGAATTCAGAACACTGACATTTAATGAGGTTTCTCTCCTTGCAGAGAAAGAGAACCCAAGAGTCCCCAGGTGAGTTTAGAAGACAGTTATCCTCAATTCCCAAAGGGGAAAACTGATCAGGGTACACTTGCAGAGGAGAGACAAGGTTATAGTCCAACTTTTGCTCAACCTCTTTTTCTTTGACTCTGGATGTTGTTTATACTTCAAATAATTCAATGTTTTTAGTATCTTTTCAGGCATCACAAAGGTTAAAACCTGCCAATTCAGTTAAACACTTTCATTGCCCTTATCAAGATTGTGCCCCCCAGATAAATATTCCTCTGAAGGAGAAGAAAAAACAGGAAAGTAACTGGATGAGCATTTTCCACCTAAGTAAACTGGCTACAAATGAAGGATCCAGAGCAGTAGTAAGGACAATTTCCCTAAATACCACAATAATCTGATGGCCATTTATATTTCCAGCTGTCTTGGACGTAGTGATTTACTTTCAGACATGCCTGGCTTGTGTCAAGACAGAACACAAACCCCAGTGAAATTGTAGAGACAGAGTAGAATTATTAGTAACTTTGGCTTAGCAAACACTTAAACAAAGCCAGCATTTATCTTAGAGGTTAAATGAGATTAGAATAATACAATCATCATCCCTCTTTCAGGGCTCCTCTATAAGCAGAGATCAAATCAACAGAGGCATGTTCTGCAGCAGTGCCCTGTGCTGCACTTGCTGCCTGTGGAGCCTGCTGGGTGATTGTATTTGTCATTTGTAGATCTGTGGTTCCCTCTCAGCATCTCCTGCTTTGTGTCTCCCTGAAAAACAAAGGGATGGCAGAGTGAAAAACAGCTGCTTCTTTACTCCCCTAGTTAGTTTAAGCATAGTTTGAATAGCAATTACATAGAAACATGGAATAAGAGAATGGTTGGAGTTGGAAGGGACCTTAAGGATCAGGGAATTCCAAGCCCTTTCCACAGGCAGGGAACCTTAGCCATGGTTTAATAGCACTTGTGTCTCCAGGGGCCTCCTGCTTTTCGACTGACATGTTGATCAGAAGGAGAAAACTTACTGGCTCTCTCTTAGGAAGTTAAGAATTTACCCTACAAATTCTCCACTTCAGGAATCTGAGCCAAGCCCAATGAGTAGGAGGAATTAAACCCTCTGGAGAGTAAAACCAGATTAGTTCTGTTTAGGAGAGTGCTCTGGATTTGTTCCTCAGACTTTGGGATCTAAATGTGTAAACTCCATTCAGGAATTGGCCTAATTCAAACCCAGCACCTTCTGGGTCATTGTTACGTTATTTGTAAGTGTGGTGCTGTTGGTTTTTTCCAAAGCACCTTAGTCTTTTCCCTTTGTTTCCAGGTTTTGGGCTCTGGCCACACGTGTCCCTCTGGCAGGGTGTTAAGCCCTTTCAGATTCCGTGTGTCCAGACTTGCAGTGCAGGACGTGCAGTTTGTTGGAGTGCTCCCCCACTGTTTGCTCTGGGTGGTTTTGGGGGGGTGGCTGGAACTCAGCAATGTTCCTTTACTGCTCCCCAAATGGTGCTCCTGGTGTGAGAGAGACCCCAGGGAGGGGGACAGCAGGAGTGGCACCCACACTCCAGATGGACAGGGGCACTAAAGGTGACTCCTGGGCATGGCCCTGGGTTATTGATCCTGTTGGGCACAGGGGGTGACTCCTGGGGATGGCCCTGGGTTATTGATCCTGTTGGGCACAGGGGGTGACTCCTGGGGCTGGTCCTGGGCAGGGTTAAAAGTTGGACTCCATGATCCTGGTAGGTCCCTTCCACCTCAGCATGTTCTGTGATTCTGTATCATGTGTTAAGCACAAAATGTCTTTTTGGATGGCAATACCAAACTCCTTACCTATGTAATCCAAAAAATTGGATAAAAAAACTATTTTAACTTTTCAGATTGAAATAAAAAATGTGAAAGCTCCTTTCTGAATTAACATCTTCCACTTCTGCTTTGAACAGTTTGTACTAAAGGTGGTGTTTGAAACTCTCCAGCCTTGGCCACGTCTGCTCTTATTAACTTATTGACTGAAACCTGCTGGGTACCTGGGTCTGAATATTCTGTTTTACCCAATGCCACTTTTGTGGGGAGTTCAATTTCCTTGAAAGTGCCATGCAGTGCCTAAAGACAGCCTGTTCTAGGTGACCTCCCTGAGAGGATATTCTCACTTACTGCTCAAGAGTATTATCCCTGTCACTGCTGCCACCAAAAAGCCCAGGTTTTACCCTTTGCTTGACGTCAGCAGGGAGGGAGGGCTGGTCTGCACAGAAGCAAACCCCACAAGGATGTGCTCGATTGCACAGTTCCTGAAAGAGAATCTCATTTTTTCACTGCCTTTATTAGTGACTCATGTGGGCCCAGCACAGAATACACACTGTGTTTAAATGACTTGTCACTGCCTCTTAAACCTGAAGGAAAAGGGATCCTTTGCCATCCCTTCCCCAGCAGGATTCCCACTGGAGTGGGGAGGAGCTCACACAAGGAGGGTGAGGCCAGGTCCTGCCAGCCCATCTTCCACTGGTGGAGGTGACTGTAGGGATAATTCGTATTATATTTACGAGGGCAATGACCTAATGGTTTACTTATTCTGTAGCATCACTTGCCACTTCAATTACAACCAAATTGCTTGATTAAAGTAGAGGAAGAACTAAACACTAATTTCCAGGAGCTTAAGGCTACATTTAGGAAAGAGATAATTTAATTCCAGTTTTTAAAACATGTTTGTATCTTCCTTTTTTCTTTTGTAACTTTATATCACATTGTGCTGAGCATTTGCAGGCAGGAAAAGAGGGAAATGTCTGGTTTTCACAGAAAATGGGGTTACCTGGGAGCTAGACTACAACAAACTGAGAGGTTTGGGGGTTTTGCTTTCATTTCAATGCTGTTTCAGCTCCATGGAGAAGAATAATGGTTTATTGTGATAAGTAGGCATTTTGTAAGTACTGCTAGTAAATGCAGAGTTCCAGCCTGGAGTTTCCTCCAGTCCTTACCCCTGTATTATAAGAATTTATTCAGTGCTGGGGTTGGATTTCCCATCCTCAAGCAGAATTACCAGCACAGGGAGTTGGATGGAATAGGCAGCTTTTGTCCTGTCTTTGCAGGGTGTAACCATGTTCTGTCTGAGGAGGAGGAGGAGATTCCTGGGTGCTCACAGGTCACAAATAATGAGTGAAACTGGTACGTGCACGGTGAGAGTAAGAGCAGGGAAATACTCCAATAAATAATTAATTGCAGAAGAATTGATAGGAAAATGTGAGTAGAGTTCTTCTGATTGCTCCCTTTGTCCTTTTGCTTTGGTTGGTTGTAGATTCTCATCTTAGGTAGAAAACTACAAAAAGAACACAGTGATAAAACTTCTCTATAATTTGTTCTCAGGTATTCCTTATGAGACACTAGACATGGTAAATATCCTTTTTAAATGAAGGAGAGGTTGAAAAAAATCATTAGGACTTTGACTTTACATCCAGAGATTTGTGGACTTAATTGTAAATATTTTTATGTGAGCCAAATAGGAGGTAGAAAATACTAAAGGTTGGTCCTAGAGACAGGTGAGCTTAACCCAGTACATCCTGGTGAGGGCAGATGGTAACCCTGGTTAATACCAGGTTTGCAGTAAGACTAAAATGCCTTTTAGCCAGAGTTTTTTTGTGTTTTTTTATTGTTGGGTTTGGGGGTTGATTTTTATTTTTAGAATGGACTGTGTTCTTTGCCCTAAAAAGAGGGAAAACCACATTTATAGCAGTGAAAGCAAGGCTCAAATTATCGTGAAGTTATTTTCACAAAGCCTGGTTACCTTAAATCTTCCAAAGAGAAAACCTTCAGGCTTACAGGTCAGACTGGGCTGGTGCTAAAGAGACCTTGTTAGACCTTAGATTGCAAAAAGGCAAGAGTGCTATCCAAAATTACTCCATAGAATGGTAAATATCTGGGAATGGAATTTAGTTGCTCAGATACCAACATATTCAGGCAGTTCTGTACTAATAGCTGCTTGTCACATGGTGCCACAGTTAGAGCACACTGGGGACAGAGCTGATTGAATAAAAATGTCATTAAAACCCCAAGTCATTCAAGTATTTTTATTAGTTTTCTATGCATCCACTATTAGAAATAGTATTTCTAGTGCTACAGTTTGTATCAGAAGCTGACAGTACCCCTGTGTTTGTTATCTGAATTAGTCCAATGTCTGAGATAAAACACAGATAGTGAAATTCGGGTTTCAACTCCAAGAGAAAAACAGCATTACTCTACCAAACATGTAGTCACTCTGGACTGGTTTTTTTTATGGTACTCTGTATTATTTTTATATAGGAACTTAGCACATAGCCCAGAGGTTTAAATGTAGAAGCTTAAACTGGTAAATCTCTCCTGCCAGACATTGTGACCTGTGAATTATCCTGCCTAAAAATACCAACTTTGCAATGCAAGTGTCACTTCAAACCCTTTATGTATCATAACACATGTTTTTTAAGGGACTCTTTTCAAGGACCAAATATGTGAACAGCTACTGGCTGAATTCAAGCTGTGATTTGAGTCTATCAGAGCCTCTTAATTCGAGCCAGTTTGGACCCATTGGTCCACAAGCTTCAAACTGTTTTGTCCCTGGCTAAAGTCCCGTGGTACATTTGCAGCTTCCCCTGCTGTGGTTGCAGTTGTTATCAGTGTGCCAACTTCTGCATCTTCATGAGAAATCAGATTATAAAGATTGGAGCTTTTGCTGTGCTTCTGGTTTGTCTCTCAAATGCCTTTTGGCATCAGTAGCAGGAAGGGATTGGTACAATCTATGACAATGGTTAGAATGTTTATATACAGTACCTGATAGACATTTCACCCCTCACTTTTTAATTTACAGTTAGTTCATTCAGCATTCTATTCTTTAGGAAGCGTTATAGTCACATCTAAGAGCTCAGGTAGCCAAAGCCCAGCTGTGCTGTGAGATCTCTCAATGTGCACAGTGGAATCCTGCAATCACAATTTAGGGGAAACAAACCATGTGAATTAAAGAAGGGGGGGAGAGCAGAGTAGGGAGAAGAAGAGGTGAAGTATTTTTGCATAAAAAACTGATGTTCTGTATCTGAAATTAAGAAATATGCCACGCAATAGATGCATTTCTCCCTTCCAGCACTATTTATGTCGGTGTAACTAAATCTTTGTGACGGTGTCTGACTAGAATCAGCCTGATTCTTCTCCTAGTGAAACGACTGAAAATTTGATCCCTGACTTTAGTGGGAACAAAGCTAGGCCTGCCCTTACCCTGTGTGCTGTGTGTGTGCAGAGGGAAGGGCTGGGGCTGCTGAGTAACTGAGCTGCTGGGCTCTGCAGAGTGCAATGCTCTGGGCTGTCAGCATTCCCTCCACAGCTGCCTATTAGAGCCGACTTTCCAAGTCTGCTGTGTTAATCTGGCCCCTCTGAGATGAAACATTGCACCTTCTATAATAAGACTGACAACATCTTAACAGGCCAGATAGTTATCAGGGCTGCTTGGAGTCACTTCTGTGCTTTGAGCTGTGTTTATCTCAGCCTTAAGCCCCCACATGCTCTTCTAAAAACAACTGAGAAATACTGAGACTGCAAGGAAAAGCTGTCAATCTTACTGGAGTTGGTCTCAGCTCCCAAGAGCATTTTTCTAATGTCATGTCACACAAATCATACCCCTGCAACATCCCAGGGAAGGCAGCTCCCCCCGTGCTGGGCAAAAGGCATGTGCCAGTCAACCCTTGAAGTATTGGTTTGTTCTTCATTGCTGATACACACACTGTGAACTTGTGTCCCCACAGTTTAACCCATTTATTGGACTGTTCAACTCTCTGTCTGGGCTTCCTTTGTGGGTAGAACAGACAGGAGAGAGGAGTATGGCTGCAATGGTGATCATTTGTCTTCTCAGGAGCTTCTGAGAAGTCTTTTAACCAGAAAATGCTCACAGTCAGTACTATAGTACACCATACACTTGCCATAGGAGCAGGAATTTGCTAACAACAGAATAGAGCAGACCTTTGTGAGAACCTGGGAGAGTTTTTACCTCCACCACGTTAATGAGAACATTGCAGGAGCTGCTGAGCTCTGGCAAGGAAACCCAAGGGAACTCCCAGCCCAAAGGAAATGTTTGTTGCAGAAGCAGAGGGTCTTCAACAGGCCACTGTCCTGACCCTGCCACAGTGCCCGTGGTGCTGTGGGTGTGACAAGGGGCAATCTCCTCCCAAAATTCAAGTTCTGTTCTGACTCTGATTAGGAGAAGGTCAGGATCCCAAAGCTGGGGTGATCTGCTCAGTCAGTGGTGTCTCTGGTGCTGATGGCAGAGGTGTGTGTGCTGTGAGGGCAGGGATGTGGATCCTCTGTGCCAGGTGGATTGATGTGCCACACTGCTCACTGCAGGCTGGCAGCTCCTAAACCTCCTGCAGGAATGCCCGTGGCACTGGAGCTGCAGGGGAGCTGTGGCACTGCCAGGCAGTCCTGCACATGCAACTGATACAAGGAACTAACACTGAGAGGGAACTGGAATAAGATATCAATAAGAAACTAACACTGAAAGGGAACTGATATAAGATATCAATAGAGAACTAACACTGAAAGGGTT
>JAWWEE010000465.1:0-10787 GCA_035221455.1 Xenops minutus | reverse complement strand
TAAATTGTAACTCTGACTCATAATCTCTCTGGTAGTGGGTCCATTTCTTCTGCTGGTTTATCTTCAAACCAGTACAGTCTTCTACAGAGACAGTATTTCTCCTTTTATTGGAAGGACTGAGAGTTTTGTCTTTATTGAGCTGCAGGGCCTGGTGGGGGAGAGATATTTTCATGTGCTTTTTGGGACATTTTGGGGATGTGGGGTTACATAAGCTGAATCTGTCATATGATGTGAACAGTCATATTTTCCAGATACACACTTTTGACTAGGCAATATCCTTTACATAAAGTAATTGTGATTTGTCTTTCTTTGCTTTTAAGGCAAGCACAGGTCCAGTATAAGAAAAACCACATTAAAAACTTTACCCTTCCTTAAAAGAATCCATTTCTCTATCATCCAGAGAAAACCTGCAAAATAGGACAGAATGGTACAATAAAACTAATGAAATTGATGGTGTGAAACAGATTTCTGTACTAAAACTCTTCACAGCATGTATTTCAGTGGTTTATGTGGACCATGAGAGCATATGAAGGCAAAATGTGCAACTCAAGGTAGAAGGGGAAAGGGAAGGGCAACTCCAAGCATTAAAATACAAAGATTGAAGTGTCCTGTACTTTTTGTACTAGAATATAGTGAATCTTTGCAGAACTGTGTCTGTAAAAGATGAAGGGACAAAATTTGGTGACTACTCCATATCTCTGACTGCACAGGCCCAAACTCTGTCTTCAAATACTTATAGTTAAGGTTCTTAATTTTTAATGGATAATCATAAGTCCAAGAAGCTCAGCTTCAGTCCCCACAAAAAAAAAACAAACAAACAAACAAAAAACCAATAATAACAATAGAAAAATCTTTTATCTGTGAAATATTTTATTTTTTTTTTTATGGTGGTGGTTTTTGGTTTTGTGGGGGCTTTTTTAAGGAAAAGAAAAATATGTTAAAGGGGATAAACACAAAGGGAAAGTTGGAGATTGAAGTTAAAGAAAACTAGGGGAATTCATAATTTATGTTCACCAGGAAGACTAAAAATTATAACTATTGAATGTCTGAAAGAGAAATGTACAGGTAGTAACTTGTCTCATCCACAGTAATAAGGTGGTTCTACGATTCTGTTATTTGACTTTATGACTGATGGTGAAGTTTAATAATCACAGTCAGGAGAAGTTTTCCAACTTAAAGAAGTGTATAAGATTTTACCTCTTGCTTCTTCGCATTCATGTATTTTTCTCAGAAGTAACAAAACCCTGGAAAAAACAAGTAAAAACCCCTTCAGAATGAGAGAACTTAATGAAGTCCAAATTTACTGTAGACAATGTCATGGTGAATGGTCTGTATATCAGAAGCCCTTTCCTCCTTTCCATACTGTCTACCAGGATCTAAGCAAAAGCCTGAGTCCTATTCCCAGTCAAACAGTCCAGACCTGACACACAAGAAATTTTAGTTCCTGAAGCAGCATCTGTTTTAGAGCTCATTGCAAAATTTGTGACCTTTATTATTCCTTAGTCTTGGAAGAGAGTTACACAGAAAACAAACAAACAAACAAACAAACAACAACAACGAAAACAAATTAAAATAAAAAACACAACCAAACTCCCAAACCAAACAAAAAAACAAAATAAGAAAGCAAGATATCAAACAAAAAAAAAAAAAAAAAAACACAACCAAATTAAACCCACCAAGACAAACAAAAAACCTGCAAACCAAATTAAATAAAAACAAACTTATGTTTCAAATCACTTTTCTGTGTAAACCATTTAGTAATTTCCTTGTTTTCTTCTTAAAAGTAATAGAACATTTTGAAGATTTTATGCTTTGCAGTTTATTATAGACAGAATTTAGCTAGTGAAGAATTCTTGCCTTCTCTTCTGCCTTATGTCCAATAAATAAAGCAAAAAAAACCCCTTAATTATTTGTTTGTGCATTTCTGAAACTGTGTTTAACAATTTCTCTCAGTGCTGTTTGACACAACATAGCAAAGAATCTTGGAAATCATTTACTGAAAATACATGAATCAGAGATAAGACAGTTGGACAGGCAGAATGATATTGATACTAATGTATGAATCTGTCACCATTTTCTTCTGTGAGAAGTCTCTCAAAGGGCACAGACAACTTTTTAAGAATTAACTTCCTTCGTATTTCAAAGCGTCATTCTGATTAGTAGCACCTATGTGCTGGAAATAGGAAAATATTTTGAGTTTCATCCTAAATTCAACACAACAAGTTAAAAGTATTTTAAAGAAATCATTAACTGACCATTAATACTACTTAATTTCTCACTAAATAGAAATATATGTCCTTTTAATGTGGCTTGCCAGATGTTACTTTCAGTTCAGTATTTGACAGCATTTACAAGGTTTTTCCTCTTTCTGCATTGTTCCAGTCCTCCTAATATTTTTGCAATAAATATCCATGAGAAGGTACTTCTGTGTTTCATTTAATGTCACCTCTGAGAGTCTCTTGTGTATCTATTAAACTGAAAATATCTTTGCCTGGTCAGTAATCAATATCATCCCCATTTACAAAAAAAAAAAAAAAAAAAAAAGAAGTAGGCACATAGAGGATCCATTTATTTTGCCCAGAGCAGGGTTATTTCAGAGTGTGCTGCAGCACACTGGTCCCTTTGACCTTTATTGTGTAATTCTGCATTTACCAATGTGTATCCTGTGGGGTGTGTCACCTCGGGCTGCACTGTCAGTGCATCGTGTGTTGGCCCCTGTGCTCAGGTGTGGGATGTTTTCCAGCATTCTTTCTTTTTCCATCCATGGGTAGGTGGTGACTGAACCTTGTCATGCACCCAAGCAATGCTGACCACCCCACAATGTGCCCTAAGACATCACACAGAAACTCAGCATGAGTAATGCTAACTTCCAAATTATTTCCTGAAGACTGAACCCTCTCATCTTCTGAAATGACTCATCTACTTCTGAATCACCTGTACTATAGATTCTCAAGGTAACCTGATAGGCAGAAAAAACATATTTAGATTACTTTGACTATGAGGAGAGAATACTGCCTTAAAAACAAACGAAACAATTCCAAAGTCTCCAAATATCCAACAAACAGCTAGTTAAGTGTTGGTCGGTCAATAATCTAACGTTCTCAATTTGGGGGTAGAAACTGAGACCATTTATTGATCACTCTCATTACAATATATAGAACCGAGGGACGGGGTATGTAAATAAGGAGGTAGGACATGTTAATGAGGGGGACAGGCTATGTTAACTAGGGATTTCATCACAGGGTAAGCATTTCTCCATACCGGGACCACCCAGGGGGGAACAAAGGGCTTCTGGATGTTTTGCAACATCTTGTAAAAGTCCTTCCATATCTTGCAGAGGAAGACAGGGCTAATATTCATAAGATAGCTGGAAACAGTCCTGGTCTTCAAGGCATCTTCTCCTGGCAGGCTCCTGTCTTATCAAAGGCAGGAAACCCTTTCAGTATCTGTTGCCCAAGGCTTCCTGGACAATTCCTTCAGGTCTCCTTCTGTTAATAACTGGGTTTTTTTCCCAACATGCATTTAAGCCCAGGAAAAGAGTACCTGACCGCTCATGCCCAAGGAAAGGAATTTAAAGTGACTGGCTGGGTTTGTGCACATTCCACGCCTGTGTAACCACCCCCATCGGGGGTATGGAAGATCGTGTGTGACCATTAATAAAGGATTTGCTGCCTTGACACCTGAGTCAGTTGGTCTGTGTCATTGTCACCACAAATGGCACCCTGATCCAGGGACCTTCATAGTGATATCGGCAACCAGGAGTTAGATCTCGCTGGGATACCAACCAGTGGTGCCTCCTCAGTCAAATGAGAGGATAGAAGAGCTGTTCAGAGAAAAACAAACAAAAAAAAGCACATGTATCATCACCTGCTGGACAATAAATAAGACTAAAAGGAACACAAAATGGAACAGAAACACAGCCACAAAGGAGGTGAGCGAGCGAGGAAATGGGAGGGGAAAAAAGACAAATGGCTGAAGCTTTGAGACACCTGTTAAACAGGCAGAAAACATACATTCCAGAAGTTAAGCTGATAGTGCTACTGAGCTAGATTTATTAGAATGGGCCGGAGTTTCCACAGGCCAGAACCTCAAAAGTAACTGGTTGGCAAAAAAATCAAAGAAAAAGTTTTTGATAGAGCGGGGTGCAGGGACTTGGAAGGGTTTAACCCCTTGGCCATTTGCAAGGAAATTACCAATGCCTTAAAAATGCTGTGGACGAGAGCACTGCCCACTGAGGCTGCAGCTCCCACTCCCCTGATCCTCCTGAGGTCCCCCAGCAACGGATCCAGGCATAGGAAGGTTCTTGACACTGAGGGAGAAGGAGGAATGGGAGGGATATTGTGTGCCATGAAGGTCACCACCACCTTGTGCTCACTGCCCTGAGGAGGTGGCTGTGGAGGCTCCACTCCTGCCACCACTAGCAGAGTCCTTTGTGCCCTAGCCTGAGGATTTTAGTGATGAATATGATGATCCAGTAGGTGATGGTTTTGTAGAGGGTGCTGGGAGGGAATTACATGTTTTTCCCCCCATTAAGGAACACGAGTTGTGTGGTGGCATTGGTATGAGTGAATGGGAGATGTGCAGGGAAGGGGCGTTGCATGTGGGTGATTGGGAAGTGGCTAATGTGTGTCCTGTTATTTACCAGCCTCTGCAATCCCCTCCATACCAAAGTTCATCATTTAAGATTATCAAAGAATGTAGACAAAGAAGGAGAGTGGAGTTTCATCACTCCATGTTTTCTCATTCTTAGAGGCATTGAGCAGTTCATGTGTCTTCTCCCCACATCAGGGAATCCCTGTTGAAAATGGTCTTATCAACTACACAGTTTAAGTGTGTGGTTAATGTATTTTTGGGAGAGTTGTACAAGTTATGTTGTTGAAAATCAGCATTTGGGGATAACTTATGCCCAGCTGGCTGGGGAAGGGGTTCACATGACCTCTGGAGCCCAGGTAGATTATCATCATGAAGTTTATGAAGCTTGTGTTGTGGGCAATTCAAAAATTCCTGAGTTCCAATAAGGATGTATGTCATTTGCTAAGGATTTGCAACAACCTATGGAACCATTTACTCAGTTTTTTGTTGGGGAAAAAAGACAAGTGATGAGCAAGAGTGGATATATCATGCCAGAGTGCTCGACTTTGGAGTGACAGAGGAGAAAAGGAAGAGGAATATCTCATCTCAAGTGTCTGACCATGTGTACACGAAAACCCTTGAACCGATGGCTAATTTCAACAACCACCAGGCTGAACTCAGAGGAAAAGGAGAAGCTTCTCGAGGATACTGTGTACACACATCACCTCTGGATTTATATGACTACAGAAATCAGGATCACCAAGAAATGGAAAAGAAGAAATAGAGTGTTCAGTGAGCCAGAGGTGAGAAGTCAGGAGAATGGGGGGAGGTAATTGCCAAGAAATGGAAACACTGAAGCCCTACACCAATTAGTAAAAAGGCAGAAAAAAGAAATCTGTGGATGCAAATAATTATGTCAGTTGGAAAAGAAAGACACCAAGAACTGTCACGACCTGGAGCAGGGAAGATAGAGCTATCAACGTATTCACCTCGGAACTAGCACCAGATCATGAAGAAGTTCCATCTTCTGAATTAAACATGTTTTTTAGAAAGGTTTAGCACAGTTGTAATAAACCCCCTTCAAATACTGTTATGTATTGTTGTCCCCCATTGGTTCTTTGTATTCCTTTCCCCATTGGTTAAAGTTTGGTGCATTGCACCACTCCCTTATATGGTTGTCCCCTCCCCTCTTTTTCCCTGTTTGGTCATGTTCCATCCCCCTTTACCCTTTTATGTCTAAGTTCCACCCATTTCCAGAACTTTCCCTCGGACCCCTGTAAAAGTCTTGTGCTCCCCTCAATAAATGCCATTCCATGTTCACCCTCACCAGAGTGTGCCTATCCTTTCTTCCCTTCCTAAGGATCATGTCAGAAATCACAGAAGCCAAGTTAGTATCACCTTTAAAATGGATTGCAGTGACTGTACTGGGATTTCTGCTGGTTGGAACCCTTTACATGACTGCTTGGCAAAGAACCGGAAAAAGACTGTATGAACAAGTGATTTATGGAGGTTTAGAGGCTGCATGGGGGAAATTATGGGTGCTTTGAAAACGGCATGAAGGAGAATAGCTCCTGCTGCGATGGGTCCTGTTCCCTCTTCCTCCTGCTGCCCCTGCTTCCCCTAGGGTTTGCTCAGAGACAGGGTGCAAATGTGGGGATGCGGGAGGGCCCTTGGGACCAAGGGAGATGGAGAGCAGGAAGGAGATGGTGTGTCAGAGAACAAAATTACACCAAGTGGAAAAGAAGTAATGAGACTGCTTGACAAGACCCGGTGTTGAGGAGGAGAACTTCAATCAAGAGCTGTTTTCCCAGAAAATAAGAGTTTATTATCATGTATCAGGTTGTTACGGGTTCCCTGGTTTATGAGTTTATAGTTTTGAAGTTAAAAACCCCTTATTTGAATATTGTTCAAAATGGCATTTCTTCTCCCTCATGTTGTCCCTGCTCTGATTGGCAAGATTTTGCCACAGTGGAGCCTTCTCTTATTTGGTTATCTCCACTCTCCTTTTCCTTTTATGGTTTTAGCCCTTCCCCTGCTCTTCCTTTTATGTTATGTTTCTCCCAACTTCCGCCCTCTTCCAGAATGTTCCCTGCTCTGCTGTATGTAAGCCAGTGCCATCTTAATAAACGTGCCATTCCGTCTTTACCCCCAGCTTGGAGTGAGCCTCTCCTTCTTGTCCCTGTAAGGGTTTGGTCAAATGACGCCCAATGTGAGGCAGGCCTGAGAACCCCTGGCATCCTGAGTGGGGGGGAACCAATCAAGGATTTCACAGAGTGGAAGGAACAGAACTCCAAACCAGCCACAAGACCTAAGAGATCTACATGGAAGGAAAGATTCTACAGACTTTGGACGCGAGAAGTATCAACTGGACCCTGAGTCACTGTTTAAGAGTTTGATTAGTATTCCAATAGTACAGTTGCAGAATTGTCATGTTAGAATAGTCATAATTACTTTTGCATTGTTCAAATGTCCCCATTGGTCGACAGATGCCTGGTTTCCTATTGGCTAGCCCGTGGTGCAGTGAAGCACTACCATATAAGGCTAGACACTCCCCAATTTTCCCTTATTTATAGTCACTCCTTCCTTATTTTCCTTTTGTGTCGCGCTCCGCCCTATCTCTGCCCCAGTCTCCTCCCAAGTTCTAGAATCCTCCATCCCAACCCTATTTAATTCCCATGCGCCTCTAATAAAGTGTTCACTGCTGTTCAACCCCCAATCAGTGTGGACCGTCTCCTCAGTTTCCCTCTGAAATGCAACATATGGCGCCCAATGCGGGGCTCTAACAGCACCTCTAATATTTAGCGGTGCTCTGGAGACTGCTAGGCTATGCCTGCATCAGTCGCTAAGGGCCCCCAACCAACCAGTGCCGGCGTTTCCCCCCGCTGGACATCCCCCGACTTGCAACCCCAGCGTGGACAGAGGGCAATCACCCACCTCTGGACAACAATGACTTGGATTGGAGGTGAGCAGCTGGGAAGAGACTTTCCACCCTCGAAAAGCCCCATCCCTGCCCCTACTCTCCAGTTACACCCCAGTTTACAATTCTAAGCCATGGCTATGGGGTCCGCTGAATCCAAAGCGGCAAATAAAAACTATCGCCGCATGAAATATTTTTTGAAATCGAGTGAGCACCCCATCCAGCGTAAATCTCTTAGAATCTTGTGGAAATGGATGGCAAAACGTGGCTATGCAGTAGAAGTCTCGATTACTTATGACACCTAGGACCGACTAGGATTTGTTTTATGGCATGCATTGCAGCATCACCATGACAAGGACGCCGCTAAATCCCTATCTGCTTGGATTGCTATATACAATAACCTGCCAAAACCACAAGAGCCCTCTGCGCACGATTCCAGGTCCCCCACGTCTAATACCACCCCTCCCGAGGTTCCATCTAACACCCCTGCGTGAATGGACAGCGTCAGGACCCCTCCACACACTGATTCCAGCTCCCCACAAAATGGCGGCATGACCATGTGCTCCCCTTTGGGTGCCCTTGAGGCATAAAATTGTGGGTCCATCTCTTCCGGCCCTCCTGGCCCTCCCCCTAGTCATGTCACCACTCAGGGGGGAGGAGCCACCTGCCGATCATTAGAGGGCCACCCATATTGAGGACACACCCAGACATGCCCGCCCCTTCCGGACCAAGATGGCACCGTCCATGGACCTCCACTTCCGGTGGGCCTACCAAAACATCCGGTCCAAGATGGCGGCTCCCATGTAGCTTTACCGGTAACTGACCCTGGCCCTTGCCGCTCAAGGATCCACTTCACCGGTGCCTCTACCACCACCTCCAGCAAGGCTAATCCCTTCACTGGCGATGACGACAACCAGTGGTTGGTAGCTAGACAACAAGCTGAGGAGACAAGGGATTTATATCTGATCCAGATATTTCCTGTTTTCTATGAGACTAGCCATCCGCCCACCTGGGAACCGCTGCACTACCTGGTTATGAAAGATCTTAAAAAGGTGGTCCAGGACTATGGTGTAGCGGCCCTGTTTACCATGGGCCTGCCTGAGCCCTTTTTTACAGCTTATATGCTAACCCCCTATGACATCCAAATGGTACTTGACGCAGACCTGCTCAGGAAAGACGGAATGACCACAGCACACCAGGATAGGATGAAAGCGCTATGGCAAATTTATCTAACAGCGAGCCGGCTTTTATAGGGACGGGTAGGAAGGTTCTGGAACAGGGGTGGAGTCGAGGGAGGAGACATGCAGATCAGTGTCAATTAACATAGAAAGAGGAGGGGCAAACCAAATAATGTGAGAACGGGGAGGAGCACAGGATGGTCAGCCACGGGAAGTATGTGAGGGATGTGCCGTTGTCAAGGACGATGGCTGACCAATAGGGAAGGGGGAGCCAAGCCCAGGAAAACAGGAACCAATAGGGATTGTAACTGGGGAGAACCAGGATACAGAACAACCAATTGCAACATTTGTAATAATGATGATTCTTTTACTATTCTAATACATCAAATAGCTATCTAAATATTACAAACTTAGAACTCTTTTCACTCAGGAATGGAGGACCGCATCTCAATCCAAACATTCCCCGGGTCAGTAGCCGAAAGGTTAGAAGAGGCCATCTATCAGCAAATAGGACAGCCCGAATCCCGGGACAAAATTTTTAAAAGGCTTGCTATTGAAAATGCTAATGCCGACTGCCAAGGGGTCCTCAGGTCATTAAAGGACCCAACAACAATTGATATGGTTAAAGCATGTAAGGACGTGGGGACAATCGTCTTCCACCAAGCCCTGGCAGCTGAGACCATGGAAAGGGCCCTGCAGGTGCATATGGCTCAAACATCCACCATAGTGGCTGAGGTGTTGGTGGGAACAGTTGAAAAATGCTTCCAGTGTAACAAAGTTGGCCACTTTTTCAAAGACTGTCCACAGGCAGTAGCAAGACCTTTAGCTCCAAAATTGGCCCCCTCCTTGTGCAGCAGATGCAGGAAGGGTTATCACTGGTTCTGACAGTGCCAGTCGGTATACTACTGAGATGGACGGCCTTTGTCACCCAGGTTCTCCCTGAGGATGCAGACCAAGCACTCTCAGGGAACAGGAACGCAAGCGCTGGGGGCCGCGAAGACAGCAAATCTTCCCTGTGCTCCGTTCCTGAGGACCATGTCATCCATCGAGGAATAACAGTTTCGCCTCATTTCAATGTGTTGGTTTTTAGGGTTCTTAGTACAGTTGATTTGTTATCCGTTGAGCCAATTGCTGTTAATGCTGTTGATAACCTTGTTTCTTCTCCTTTAACTGTTTTAGTCTTGACTTCTCCATCTGGTGGATAGGGGAATCCAAGTTCTTCCCTCGGTTGTTACAGCTGCCAATCCCAAGACTGTTTCCATACGGATGACGACTGCTACACCGCCCGTTTGCATTCCTGCAGGAGACAAAGTAGCCCTTTCCCTGCCAATACATTCCACATAGACACAGTCCTTGGAAGATCATGTCATGATAAATAATCTGGTAAATTGGGCGCAACCAGTCACGCAGTCCCGTCCCATCTTGACTTGCCAAATTCACAATCAGGCTGACCGGACACCCAGACTTGTCTCGGGACTTTTAGATACTGGGGCCGACATCACCATTTTCGCCGACAAGGACTGGCCTAAGACATGGGGGACAAAATCTTCAATTACGATAATTACGGGAGTAGGAGGAACCCAATTTCCAAGAAGTGTTAGTCCTAGTTCTATAATCGGCCCTGAGGGTAAGGGGGCTAACACAAATCCTTTTATCCTTCCTCTTCCCACTACACTCTGGGGCAGAGATGTGCTGGGGCAATGGGGCTTGTCCCTCACTTCAAGTTTACAATCATGGTCACTGATGGGCAGCACACCCCCCTCGACTTGCCTCATGGATGAGCCAGTCTGGGTTAATCAGTGGCCGTTGAGGGGGGACAGGCTGCAGGCCCTAAAACATCTTGTACAAGATCAGCTCGGTAAGGGGCATATAGTTTCATCTACCAGTCCATGGATGTAGGAGGACAGCAAACCAACTATGAAAATTTCTACGAGTGGATGGAACTTTCTCCGAAGTGAAAATACCTGACAACATCAATCTGCAAGCCATTTTAGGAGTGTTAAAAGGATTCTCATGTTTTTAAAGTTCTTTAATAGTTAGTTATTGTCGTTGCTGTTGTTGTTGGGACGGACGAAAAGAAGCAGGTGAAGCTCCCGAATAGATCAAAGATTTATTATATC
>JAWWEE010000464.1:0-10791 GCA_035221455.1 Xenops minutus | reverse complement strand
TGCTTCCTTCCTTCCTTCCTTACTTCCTTCCTTCCTTCCTTCCTTCCTTCCTTCCTTCCAAATTCCGAATTCCTTCCTTCCTTCCAAATCCCTTCCTTCCTTCCAAATTCCTTCCTTCCTTCCAAATTCCTTCCAAATTCCTTCCAAATTCCTCCCTCCCTCCCTTGCCATTTTATTCCCTCACTTAAGTAATTGGAGAGAGAAAGAGAGTTCTTATGTAAGAAGCAAGCTATTTTCCTTAAAGTCAAAAGCTTTTTCTCATATGGCATCTGTTACATTGGAATGCATTTTGATTTTTCCAAGCTATTTGAAATCAGTTGGTAGCAAAGAGTAGTATGTGTACATATAGCACTGGATAGTGAAACAGTTGCAGTTTAGACAAGCATTATTTTTATGTATCTTGATTATTAAATATTGCAGTTTCTAACATGTACATATTGTAGTTTTATTTGCATTCAGTTCTTCAATTTACTTTAAGAATGTTCCTATGTACTTATGCTAAAGCCTAATTCATTTCTGTGAAGAGATTTATTAAAATTCCTCAAAAGAATTTCTTATATAGTGCATCTAAAATATCTGTGAAATTTCAGAATTTCATTATATTAAATATTTTTGATGAGGATCATTTTCGCTAAATTGTCTGTCATTCGTATGTTTATGATGATTGTTATCAAGCCATCCAGTAACATATAATTAAAACTTGAGAGAGTAAATTAAAAGCATTTTTTAATTCTGTAGGAAATATTTTATAAGTATTTACAAAAGAGAATAATAATCTGGAAGTAATTGTTTACAAATAATTTTGATAGAAAGTCATGATAGTTGCATGAAAAGAAGTACACAAAGACCTAGAGAAATTAGAATATTCTTTAAATGTGTCTGTCCTGATCTATTGATTCTAATGGTCTTTATGAAATATTGCAATACAGTGTAACAATTTTTTTTTAAATATTATTCTGATGATATTCTTCTTTTTTTAAGGGTGGGGTTTTTTGTGGTTTTTTTTTTTTGTTTGGTTGGGTTTTTTGTTTGTTTGTTTGTTTGTTTTTTGTCTTTTTTTTTTTTTTTATATCAAATCTCTTAGTAAATAAGGGTAGGATAACCACTGCTATATCTGTAGAGACTTCAGGTTTTAAGATAGAATTTTAATGCCAGTCTGAATCCAAATCTTAAGGATTAAATGGGTTGCCCACATGCATTACTTTTAATTTAACGCTAATTTCTAGCACATATGCCAAGAGTTATATATAACTTTCATTTTTGCATTCTTACTACAATCAAAAATAATCCATAGATGTAGATAAAATATATGAGATCACTGCTATCTCCCTTACATTTCTGCACCTCGCGCTGCATTATGGACCTGTAATTGTAGTACAGTGCAAGGATTATTGTATTTCCATCCTTTAAACATTACTCTGTCAAAGAAGTACCAGTACTCCTAATGCTGCTTGTGTTGTATACAGTGATGCTGGTAGTATATCTAGTATATCCAGTGCTACAAAACTTGCACTAGAACATATTCACTATTGTAGTCAGCAGGTTTTTTCTGTTAGCTTTGGTTGGTCCAGGAGCCAGCAAAGGTGCAAAAATAAAGGAAGGAATGAAAACAAAAATAGCAACTTAAGAGAGAGAAGATTGCAAAGAAAAAAGAATTGTAAAATATATCAAATAAAACAAAGTAGATATTGAAAATGTTAAAGCTATGGGTTCAAAAGGGAATGTTGGCAAAGGTCTTTTAAGAAGAGGTTAGCTGTGGAATTATAAACAAGAAAAGAGATAGAGAAAAAAAAAAGAAAGAAACTGAGTCAGACAGAAAGTAGGCAAAGTGGAGAGAAATGAAGAGAGAGAAGGAAATTCATCCTGCTGGAGATAGTTTCTCCTGTCACTCACAGATAAGTATTGCCTCTAGAAAGGTCAGTTCAGGCATTGCCAAATGACAAAAGTGATAGGGCAGAACCACATCATCTGATGTAAGGTGAATAAAATAGGGCTCAAGAAATAGCTTTTACATTGATAGGACAGTGTTTCCCCCTTGAAATGTTTGGGGAGTTCTGGTGAATATGACTAACCTTTTTTTTTTTTCCGATTTCTACCATTTCTGAAGTCACAAATTTCTCACATCTAAATGCATGGTATAGCATATTCTCATATGGACAGAATGTTGAAGCCTTAGGAAAGAACTAATCTTGAAAGAGGTACCGAATACCAGAACCATACTTGAAGAAATTAGGTGATGTAGTTAAAAATTATTTGTGAAGTCTTATTTGAAAATTGTCCTTTGTGAAACACTACATTTTCGATAAAGAAAACACAACATTGTCTTGTTCCAGTGAAGATGTTCCTGACTTCAGTACTGTGCCTACAATACAATTCCTGTTTCAGGTTTTTCTTTACACATTTGTGCTTCCTTTCATCCTGTAATTGAGTGTTAGGAATTTGGGGTCTGCAGCTTTTTATAGAAATGAGTAGTGTCGACAGTAGCAACAGGAAAAACAACCAAGTGCCAAATTATATATAAAGCTTCAGGATTTCATTTACATGGTCATCAAAGTTGCCATATATTTTTAATCCAGTAGATGATGTTAATAATTATCTCATGTTGCAGCATATTTCTTGCATAATTGACAGAATAGTTACTGAATCCTTTAGACCAGTTTGGTTTGCTCTTTTTCCTTTTGTTATTGGTCACAAGGTAATGTTGCATTTGTAATTTCCTTTTATTTGAACAAAACTGGTTTACAGGATAATTTCAGATTATATTAACAAATAGAAAGGGCATGACAGAAAGAAAATAAAGCAGCATGATAAACGTTGTGACCTTCTAGTGAGAAACAGTATGGCATGCATAAAGGACTGCTGCATTAAATGGAGGCGGGGGAAAAGGAAGTGGGTAATTATTTGTAGCAGTGCTTTTACTGTTGTTGGAATGAGACAGACTAACAGTGGCAGCAGTCATTTTGCTGAATCAAAGTCCATGTTAGTCGCATTATACACTGCCACAAAAGGTTGTTAAGGCTGGTATTAGCATGTACCACTGAGGACATTGGAAGGACTCGATCTGTCACACTAAATCGCCTTCTTGCCCTCAACCATTGAAGTCTCCAGCTCCTCTGACATGTTCTTTCATTAATGGCCTGGCCTTGACAACTGATCCTAATTGCCTCTGAACCGCACTTCATGTATTATTGGTGTCTGCCTGCCCTGGTTCATGTCAACAAGCCACAGCATGCACAGGGTGTGCCCGGTGCCTTTTGCTGAAATAATGCTCACATAGTCGTTTACCTCTGAGGATTTGGATCTCACTGGGAATGAAGTATAAAACTGAAGATTTTCCTGTCTCTTCTTAGTAATACTTTAATGCGGATCTGTGCTGTGGACTTCTAAGGCATGTATGAACATTCAGTAAAGCATCAGGCCAATTATACAAGATTCCATTAAAGCATAGACTGTAAATGCAAAACAAAACTTGCCTGCATTTTAGTTACTGTTTGTTTATTCCTTCTGAAAAGCTTATTCAACTAGAATGTATGGCTTACACTTCATTTTTCATAAATAAAAATTCTGCTCTTACTTGAAGTAATAATATAAAAGAAATATTATCCATAACATTGACAGAGTTACTGTAGATTAAAATGTTCTGATTATGTAAATAGGTACAAAAAGGATCCCATTAGCTGAAGTGTAAATTAAAGCCAAAGCTCTTTTGAAATCCTAATATTCTCTCCTTTTTCATGAAACAGCTTCATAAACATATTTATTAATATTTCTGAGGATGTTTTTAAAAACATGCATTTTATTTCATAACGCAATACATTTTTTCTTAATTCTAAATCCTTTTCATTTTTAATCTTGTGGATTATCAAAAATTTATAGATTTTAATTGTACTTCTGCAGTATGCATGGTATTTTTACTGTGAAGTTTTATTTTTAAATATGTAATACCATATCTGCCTGCCCAAAACATTTACATGTTTTAAGCATGGCTATGATTTAAGACTTTTCCAATTTCTTATAAGATTTTCTATGATCACCTCAGTCATCAAGAAGACTGAATAATTTGAATGGGGAGCCTTTTAAGCATGCAAGTTCTACCAGTGATAATAAAAAATAAATCACAGAAGCTCTTTGGTGCTAGGTATCATTTAGCCTAATCTAGACAGTGACATTTGGGCCACTAACAGCATAATCATAGTTATTGCTACAAATTGCTCCATGTTTGAGTTTTAACGTTCTAAGTAAATTATGCCACAGGATAAAATATATGCTTCTTTGGGAATTAAACATGTTTATTTCAGCAATGCGGATGTGGAATACTAGGAGATCGCAAGTTTCTTTCATGTAGTAATACTGCCACCTTCTGAGCCAGTGAAGAATGATTCAGTTTTCTCTCCTAGGGACTTCGTAAAGAATATGCTGCACGTTGGTGGTTTGCTTGGAGTCAGCAGTGTAAGCTCCCAAAGTCAAAAGTGCTCAAGACTGGAGATTGCCTGAAACCTATTGCTGAAATTGTTTCAATATCCACTCTGGGAGGTAATTTAAGTTTTCATGGAGATTGCACTCCTACTGTGAAAGTCTGGCAGACTAGAAGAAATATGCAGGAAAGTCTATAGTGAAACTTCTGATAAAAATGCTTTTCTAAAGATGTACCACCATTGAAGTCTAATACCAAAAAATCATTCTTACTCTCTATAATCTATCAAAAGACTGATCCTGAGTTAATTCTGATGCAAAAATGACATAGAAAGGTTGTTCAGTGGTTTTAGGGCAGAGGTGGCCACAGCTGGGATTAGAAGATGAAGGGGATTGTGAACGTTCTTTCACCATCATTCATTCAGACAATGTGCCCTTTAGCAGAACAGCAAGCCCTTCTGATTTTCTCGAATTAGGAAGATTAGCATGAAGCGCATAATGCAGGATGATGGAATTTGTCATAATTTGCATTGTCCTGGAAAGATTCAGTTTGATAGAGCGATGCATCTCCGAGCATGTCATGTCCCACGGGCAGGTCATGGAGGAAGCTCGGCAGAAATAATTTTGCGATACGTGCATCAGTTGTAAATGCCTCATAACCAATTTGTCAAAAAAGAAAAAAAAAAGGGGGGGGGGGGAAGTGGAGGTCAAGGGAGTTGAAGGAGGTGGGCATTTGCCCCAACACATGTTGGGGCAAATACCATTAGATACGGTAACAGTAAATTAGACTTGTGTCATTTTGGAATAAGACATGATTACATGCAATAAGTGAACGCATTGACTAGATACTTGCCAAGTTACTGGTACAATTTTTTTTCTGCAGTATGTAAGAAAAATAGATCTTTCACCAATTGCATCATGAAGTTTATTTATGAAAATTCCTTACAGAAATTATCAGACACAAGAGCTTCAGGATCAGTTTTCTGAGCGATTGCTTCTGACCTTGATAATGTTCCCAAACTGCAGATAGAAAAGGATAATCAGCATGTAGTTGACAAAACGGACATGACAGTGTTACTTACATGCTGCGGCATTTCTGGAAATAGGCATGTAGAATTCAGACAGGCAAGGGGAACACACTTATTTACAGTAGCATAGCAAGAAGAAAAGGTCCAATGTCATGAATTGACCATGGTTTATTTATGGACCATCTGACAATGAAGCAACAGTCTTTGATATTTAGAAATCTCTCTTGCCCAAGAACATTATAACTAGTGCTCGTAGGTTATGTTATTTATCATTTCAATATCTGTTTCTACTTGAGGAAGACATTTTGCAATGTCTCCTGTATTTGTCTTTCTTTATATATTTCAAACAGCAGATTAATGCCGGTGGTTCAGTAACACTGATCATTTGTGACAGTTGAGCATTTGCGAGTTGAGGGTCTAATAACAAAATCAAAATAAAAAAGGGAAAAATAAAAAGGAAATTGTCACTTCTAAGGACCCACTTCACTGTCTATGGGATCCAAATAATACTTCTTACCTGAGGTTGATCATCAGGCTACTGTCTTTCAGATGGTTATTATCAGAGAATTCTGATTTTTGAAAACTGAATTACCTTAGGGTACAAATCAGCATAAATAAATCTTTCAACACCCAGTACCTGGAATCAAGATACGTGTGACACTAATAAAACTGCACAATTATAATTTGATCAAGTGTGTTGGTTGGGGTTTTGGAAAAAAGTATTTATAGGGTTCTGCATAAAAAAATGTGTTTCAGTAATTCCAGCCCAAATCCCTCAAAAATACTTTTCTGTGCAAAATAGTAACTCTCTGTATGGGTTCTGTGAGGTTTTGATCCCTTCATTTCCCACAGTTTACAGCTTTAAGTTTTCAGGCAAATTGCTATGCTACTCAGGGATCATAATTGATGTGTGATACCAGTGAAGAAAAAATACTATTTCTGTAAGACGAGGTTCCTATAGATGGCAAAAAAAATGGACTATATCTCTTATTGCACTGAAACCCCAGATCCTGTATTATGTAGTGTTACAGTGTACATGGTGAAGAAAAAGAATCCCTAGAAACCCAAGTGCATTTTTATTATTTTGCTGGGTGATACATGCTGATTATATTTTTTAAATGACAGAATAAATAATCTTTCCATCTCTGTATTTTCAGTCCAGTTGATATTTTATTCTTAAGATATATTCTGGTAATTTTTGAGTGAAACGCAACAAGTGTTTATTTTTTATAGTTTCTTTACTGATGTTTTTCAGAAAATATTTTGCACTGTCTGCTGATCACTTCAGTAATATAGCTGGACTTTGAGTTTTGAGGGCTGATGGTGATGAGTGAACAACTTTGACTTATTAAGTAATCCTTAAAAATCTCAGAGCAAAGGATCACAATTGGTAGTGTTTTTTCTGTGTGGCCTAATTATAGAATATACAAATACAACATCTGGTAGTATGAGAGCAGAGCTCAAAACATACAGAACTGATTGAAAAATATAATAGCCTTGAAACTTTAGAGTTAGTATTTCTGTTTAATTACTTGCATTAATTTAATCTTGATAAAGAACTTCCAATCAATTTTTTTTTTCATTTGGCCTTTTTGTGAAGTTTACTAGTATCTGGTGATGGATTTAAAACATGTCCATAGGATGCCCCTTTCTCATAACAGGAGCTGTGTAAAATGCTTATATTGTGATAGGCTCTCCACATATTTTGTGAGAATATGCCCAGTGAAGGATGAAGCTATGGAATTATACAAGAAACAGGTGATATAATTTATTATGTAAATTTTGCTCCATATTTGCCATATCTGATTGTGAGAGTTGATTTGCCACTTTTTATAGGCTCCATGTGGTATCACCATGAATTCAGTGTCTTAAGATTTTCAGAGAGAAAAACACAAACTCCTTTCACATTTGGAAATCTTAAGAGAAATTGATGGAAAGAATATTTTGAGCATGCATAGTAACTGTTGTTCTTCAAAAATTACTTTTCTCTAAAGGGATTTTGTGTATTGACTATCAGTGACTTCCCATGTAATTTATCAGCATGTCTGAAAAAACTCACAGCTTTGTTTTTCCAATTACTCATGCCACAGATTCAGTCTAGAAATTGCTGGTTGATCTATGTTCTCTCTATTCTTATAGTTCTTAACTTAAAAGATTCTTCAGATTCAATTCTTCTGTAATACAGTCATATGTATACCTCTCTCATTCAGATTCCTTAGAGCTTCCCGTGTAGTTTTTAACTTCTGAAGGAGGAATTAACCTGAAGATATTGAAAATCCTTTTGAAGGAAAACCTTGGAACAGTCTGTCGTTTTAACATCCTTGGGAGGTTGTGCCAGTCACCCAGCTCAAGAGAAAGCAGAGAGAATGGAAGGCAAGAGAAAAAAATGTATGCTTGGAGAGGACAACCCTTCTTGTATTTGTGTGGAAATAGGTCTTTTACTGGACTTCATGTTCCTGACCAGTGAGGCTTTGAGTTTGAGAGCTTTGAGAGCCCAATGCTTGAACTTTCTGTAAAAGCAGAGTAGTGCAAAACAGGCCCGGTGCAGGGGTCAGGATAGATTCCTCTTGTTTTGGTGTCAAACTAGGGGATGTAAATCTGAAACCTTACGATGTCATATAATGTCATTTTTTTCAGGGAAACAATTTCTGCCCTGTAATTGTATAACTATAAAACACAAGAGAGAACCTAAATATTTAAGTAATTTTCTGTGTTGGAATTTCATAACTAAAGCATCTGTTTGAAATTTTATTAGACCATTTATGAATTTTCTAGACATTTACCATAATATTTTATAAAATTCTATTGCTTTAGCTCTTAGATTTAGTAAGAAGAAGAGACAGTCATTCCTCTTTTGATAGACAGAAGAAAAGTACAGTTAAGTCAGATAGTGCTTTATAGAGTTTGTCTTCTGCATCCTGTTTTCAATTGGTCTGTAAAAATGGGAAAAGGATTTGAGGGAAGAAGAAATAAGAGTGCAAAAGTAATATCATTTGTATGTGAGACAGAGTGAGCACAGTACTTTGACTACATTGTGGTAAAACTATTTAGGGAATCTGGGAGTGGAAAGGTAAAATCTGTAGATTGGAAATGGAGTTGGAGGGCATCAGACTGAGCTCACCCAGCTAAATTGTATGGTACATAGTCTGTTGGCATTTCAGATACTTTGCATTGTTCTGAGAAGGTGAAAGAAACAGGAAAGAGTAGAAGAGAAAATACTAGCATTGAGAGGAAGAGCAAATAGATAAGTAAGCAGGGGAAAAACTGCTGTTAGTGACTCGGAAAGCCTAAAGCACATTTATTCAAATGTGGGATGGAGCCATGTATTACACCATAAGATGTCCTGCTCGTGTGCCTGTCCATAAAGACATTTCACAAAATCACTGAATGGTGGAGGCTGGAATGGTTGTCTAGGGGTCACAAAGTCCAGCTAATGCCAAAATTCCCAGCTAATCCTGGTCAATAAAGAACTGCTCAGAGACTGCACCTTTGAGCAGCAGGTGATTGTTTATTGAACACTGGCAGGGAGTGAGGGGATAGCTCTGCCTAACCCACACCACTCACGCTGTGCAAACTCAAACATTTTTTGCACTTTTCTACTACATATGCAAAACAATTTTTTAAAGATCTATTACATATTATTAGTGTGTGTATATATATATATATGCATAGCTGGGCGTAACTGGGGTGGTGCCCTGGCTGGCGCTTCTGCAGTTCTTGTCTTGAGTGGTCATTTTGCTTATGTTGGCCTCTCGGGTGGTCTTTCAGGGGCTCTTCATTGCTTTGAACTTTTGACCTTTTTGTTAGACACATGCTCTTTTTTGTTGTTTTACTCTGAAAAGTCCTTTAGCTTGTATTTATCAGTTTTGTAGCTGCTTGTGATAGTCTAGCTGAATTCTGATTGGGTAACTTGAATTAAGTTCTATTTTAGTATTCTTGTAGCTCTTCACTAGGTCCTGTGGCCTTCTGCAAAAGATACATTTGCAAT
Source organism: Xenops minutus (assembly GCA_035221455.1). NCBI lineage: Eukaryota > Metazoa > Chordata > Aves > Passeriformes > Furnariidae > Xenops > Xenops minutus. The sequence goes on along the minus strand of JAWWEE010000464.1, from coordinate 1,362 downwards.
TAACAAATTTCTACACATGCATAACCAGAATGTCCCTTTACTTAAATCTTATAACTAAAACTCCTAAAGTTTTACCAAAAGCTTTAAAATACTTAAGCTAAAATGTCTTATTTGTAGAGTTTTTTATCACAACCCCCTCCTCAATCAGGGCCACCCTGAGCAAGTTGCCCAGGACCATGTCCAGATGCCTTTTGATTATTTTCAAGGAGGGAAACACCACAATTTCTCTGAGCAATTCATGCCACTGCTCAGTCACATTCACAGTAAAAAAAGTGATCCTTGATGCTCAGAGAGAACATCCTGTGTCTCATGTGGTCCTGACTTGCTTCCAGTCTGGTCACTGGGCAGCACTGATATGAAATTGGCTCCATCTTCTCTGCAGCCTCCTTTCTAATATTTATATATACTAATGAGATGCCCTCCCTGACCCTGCCCTTCTCTAAAAGCAAAGTAGTCTGAATTGTCTCAGCCTTTTCTAAAAGGTGAGATGATCCAGTCTTTTAATCATCTTGGTGGGCCTTTGTTGAACACAGTCTCTAAAACTGGGTAGCCCAGAACCCAGCACAGCACTCCAGGTGTGGCCACCAGGACAGAGTAAAAGGGAGGGGTCATCTCCCTCTGTCTGCTGGCAATGCTCCTCTGAATTCAGCCCAAGGCACCATCTCTCTCTGTGTGACAAGGCCACATTGCTGGCTGATGTTCAACTTAGTGTCCACCCAGACCCACAGGTCCTATTCTACAAAGCTGCATTCCAGTCAGGCCCTATCATGGGTTTGTTCCACCACAGGTGCAGGACATTCAGCTCCTTCTTGAACTTAATGACGTTCCTGTCATTGCATGTCTGCAAAGTCCCTCTGGTCTGTCAGCCACTCCACCCGGTTCTGTATTGTCTTCAGACTTGCCAAGGGTACACTGTACCCCGTGTGGAGGTTTGACCCTGAATAAGCACCTGGTGTCAAGCAAAACTCTTTCAAGGCCTTTCCACCCCCGCCTTTTCGCCTTCCCAAGGGAAGGGAAAAAAAAACAGCTCGAAATTTATGGCTAGAGATAACCGAAAGAGGAGCTTTGATTAATGCCACAGGCAAAGCAGAACTTAGAATAATGCTTAAATTTATTACTAACAAACTAAAAACTAAAAATAAGACATAGAAACAAGTTAGAGACACCTTTCCACCACCAACCCTTGGTCTGTCTATGCCCTGTCCTTCTCACAATGGTGCAGGGGACAGGTAAATGGAAAGTTTACAGTCAGTTGTTGCTGGGTCAGCCATTTGCAGGTGTCAGTCAAAAAAACTTAAGCAGCAGTCTCTGTCTCAGGGGCTTTCCTGTGGGCTGCAAAGGGGACAGCTTGCTTCACCACAG
>JAWWEE010000463.1:0-10794 GCA_035221455.1 Xenops minutus | reverse complement strand
GCCCTCCTCATCCTCAGGAACACCAGCAGCTCTCCTCCCAGTGCCCTCCTCATCCTCAGGAACACCAGCAGCTCTCCTCCCAGTGCCCTCCTCATCCTCAGGAACACCAGCAGCTCTCCCCAGCTCCGACACACACATTCCTCAATCCTCACTGCACTTCCCAACCCAGTTGCCCTTCCCTGGGCAGCTCAGTGCCAGTCCCCTGGCCACGGGCAGGTGCCATCTGGACCTGCTGCTTGCCGTGTGATTAGTTTGCAACTGTTCCCTGACCTATTTTATATAAACAGCCGTGGCTGAAACACGAACGTTTCATTGCACCTGACATGTTTTCCTGCCCTTTTTCCTTACACTTTTCCAATGAAAATAATTGAGCTGCTCAATCACAGGTTCAGAGTCCAACAGAGAAGAATTTAGGCTGGCAGGGACCTTTGGAGGTCATCTAGTCCAAAACACCTCTCGCAGCAAAGACAGTCTCTCTTCTCTTGAACTATTCAGCTTTCTTGTGGCCACTGTTGACATAAGGAATGTTCAGGCTTTTCCCCATGTCCTTCCCCCAGATTCTCAGCAGCTGTTTCCAACTATCAGCAAGAGCTGAGAAAAGGAGGGATAAAGGATGTTTTGGGCACAGGTTTCTGGATTTACAGCCACCTCCAAGGACCAAGCTCAGTACTTGCTGCCTGCTTCAAATTCCACAAGAACTGATTCCCATCTTCTTTCATTCATTTTAGTGTTTTCACAGAATCCCAGAACTGTTTGGGCTGGAAGAGACCTTAAAGCCCATCAGGTTCCAACCCCGACACATTTCACTATCCCAACCTGGCCTTGGACACTTCCAGGGGTCCAGGGGCAGCCATAGCTTCCCTGGGCACCCTGTGCCAGCCCCTCATGGCCAGGATTCCCTTCCAAAAGTCTTTGTTCTCCTGCTGACTCTGGACCTCTGGGAGGGACACGTGCTGAGAATTAACTCTTCTCTCCATCGACCGCTTTGGATCAATAAACAGCTCAGAATAACCCAAGAAAACACAGCAAGTGTCGATTTTACACCTGATCTAAAACTCACTTTCACGTGGCATTTGTGACACGGTGATGTCTCCTCTGGGGCAGGACAGAATAAGGGACACAAGGGAAAAGGCTGACCAGAAATCCCCAAACATTCCTTCAGAAAGCAAATACAACCAGAAGAGCTGCTCCTGCTCCTCACAGGAGCTTCAGTGCAGGGCAGCTCTGTGACCACTGTCCCTGCAAGGCAGAGAATGTCCCCTCCCTGCACCAAGCCCAGCTAATGGTTTGGCAGGGAAGGATCTCTGGAACGAAACGGCCTCCAGGATGTGAAGAGAGAGGAAAAGGTGAGGATTTTACAGCAGAGCTTTGCAGAGCTGCTCCACACTAACAGTCTGCTTAATTCCTGATCTTGGCAGCCTGAGCCAGCCTGGATAAACAGCCTGGATTCCAAGGGCTCCGGGAGGAAAACAGAGCTCTGCCACTCCCAACACCCAAACCAGCCACACTGGGCAAACCCACCAACCCCCCCACAGCAGCCCTGGGCTCCACAGGGGGAGAGAAGGGGCAAGGAGAAAGAGCCAACTCACCAACATCGGACTCTTTGTGGGTTTTGATGATTTCAGCCAGTTCAAAATTTCCTGCAATGATGGCCACCTGAAAAGAGAGGGAGGGAGGAGAGTTGAGCGGCTCCGATCCCACAGATCCTGCCATATGGACTGCCAACAGCTGCTTTCCGTGGGGAAGGAGCCAAGGATTGTTCTGCCTCAGCTGCCCCAGTCAGTGAGGCCGAGCTGGAGGCTCCAGGCACTGCAGGGTGAGCGTATGTCGAGGGCTTGTGCAACGAGAGGGCGGCCAAAGGCTCGGACACCACCGGCCCCCTCTCCTCCTTGGGGTCTGCTGATGACACACCAGCCACCAGCCAGGAATTAATCCTGCAGGTCCTGCAAGATGCTCCCCAGCCCGAAGCTTTTCAGTGAGCCTGGTTAGAACCACACAATTGTTAAGGTTGGGAAGGAACCTTGAGGATCATCCAGTCCCACTGTCAAGGTGGCACCACCACCACGTTCATCACTTCTCCATGTCCTCAGGTGCCACAGACGTGGGGTTTTTGAACCCTTCCAGGGATGGGGAGTCCACCACTGCCCTGGGCAGCCTGTTCCTGATGAAAGGGACTTACCAGCAGCCAAGCCCCCTGCACACCTCACTTGGAGGGTCCACAGGACCAACCCACACTCACTCCTGGTAGAGGAGCTGCTTCCACCTGGACATTGGAAGCAGCAGCTCCCCCCAGTAAAACCAAGGCATTCTAGACTGACACCAAATATTACTTTGCCCAGAACTCCATGGGAAGGGGAACCCAAAGGGACAAGGTCCTTGGAGAACCCCAAGGAACAAGGAAAGAGGGGAAGCTGCACATGGGTCTGCTGGCAAAACTGGCAGAGCTGGTCCCTCCTGCTCTGGGAACTGCTCCCACTGTGTTCCTGCCCTGGGGAGCTGCAGGACTCCAGCAGCCTTCACTGGGAGGGTGGTCAGGCCTTGGAAGGGGCTGCCCAGGGAGGGTTGGAGTGCCCAGGGCTGGAGGTGCCCAAGGCAGGACTGGCCGTGGCACTCAGTGCTCTGGGCTGGGGGACAAGGTGGGCACGGGGCACAGGGTGGGCTCTGTGGGCTGGGAGGGCTTTTCCCACCCCAGGGATCCTGGAATTCTGTGGTGCTGCCTCCTGTTCCGCCGCCTGCTCTGGGGTTTGTGTTGCAGGAGCAGTTGGGCAAAAATAGATGATGGAAAAAACCTGCTGCCAATAATTAGAGGTGCATAAATCCTGCATTTAAGAAGATTAAATTGAATTAAATGAAATTCTAAATGGCATTTCGAAATATAATTCCAACCCTCTGTTTAAACACAAAAGGGATATTTTCACATTCCAAAGGAGGTTTTTCCTCCCCTATTCCCAGCCCAGTGTCGGTGCCCGAGGGCAGGAGGGTGGCACAGCCCAGGTGCACCAGCCACAGTGCCCTCCTGCTTTCCCAGTCCTTTCCCATTGCATTCCCTGTTCCTGAGCCTGCCTGAGCTCCCAGCACCCCATGCCATGGGATGCCCTGGTGTCCTCTTGGTCCTTCCCTCTAAATTTAGAGGCTGCAGGTCCTGGAGCGCCGGCTCCTCTCCATCCATCAGCGCCATTCCCTGGGCTCCCTGACGGCTCCATTAAACAGCTGCTATTTCTGGAGTCGGGAAGGGAACGAGCCTTTGGGCTCTGGACAGCCCATAAATCCAGGCCCTGCCACCAAATGGGCAGCCTTTCCTCGGGAATGGCACCCAGGGAGGGGTATGTGGTACCCGAGTCTGGGCACACACCCAGGGTACCAGGGGAGGAGGAGGAGGAGGAGGAGGAGGCAGAGCAGGTGGAAAAGGGGCTGCGGCACCGGCGTGTGGGGTGGGAATTCCCAAGGGCAGGAATGATGGGAGAAGTGAGGCAGGACAGGGATGTCCATTGGAATGTGTCCCCCCTCCCTCCCAGGGGCTCTGGGGGTGGCACTGAAGTGTCTCCACGTGCCATGGGGTGGAGAAGGTGGATCATTGGCACTGAAGCTGTGCCAGGGTGGCACCTCCATGGGAGCCCTTTTTACCTTCCTTGTTTCTTTTTCCCTCACCTTTCCTCTCTCCTTCCCTCCCTTCTTTCCCTCCTTCCCTTTCTTCCTTCATTCCCTCCTTTCCTCCCTCCCTCCCATCCCCATTCCCATTTTCCATACATCCCTGCCAGCTCATGCAGTGCTGTGACCTCCACCTTACCCACCCACCCCAGTTATCCCGATGTTTTAGGTATTTTTCCGGCCTCACCTCGTTCCTCTGGGAAGTGTTTCGGGATGTGCCTGGCAGTGCTGGAGCCCAGGCTGCTCCCTGCTGCCGTCCTCTGGGCACTGCCAGCATCGGAGCTGGAGCTTCCCAGCCATTCCCAGCCATTCCCATACACCAGCTGCCTCCTTTTCCTTGGAATTTTCCCGGTCAGCTCAGAGCAGGGAACCCCATGGATGGGGGTGGGAATGGTGAGGAGCTTCCTGGGCTGATCCAGGTGGGGGTTTCCCTCCTTTCAGCCCTTCTGTGCTCATCAGTCATAACTTTTCTCCAGTAAGATGAGTTCCTTTCCAGTAAGATGAGTTCCTTTCCAGTAAGATGAATTCCTTTCCAGTATGAGTAATTCCTCCCCAGTACGAGTAATTCCTTCCCAGTAAGATGAATTCCATGGTTCTTTGAGACAGTTCCTCCCAGGACTTCAGGGGCAGGACGAGCAGCTGATGGGAAGCCTCGCAGGGAGCTGCCACCTCCCCCTGCTCCATCGGGCTCCCAGAAATCTCCTTCCACACTAGGTAACACCTGTGGGGCTGGAATAGCACCTTGGACCACTGGGAATGCTCCTGAGCTGCCCCTGTCACCCCACTGTCCTTGTCCTTGTCCTTGCTGGGGGTCACTGTGCACTTACACCTTTTGGGGGGGTTCCAAAGCACCTCCATCACTCCTGGGATGCTGCACATTCCCATGGCTTGGGATCTCCCTGTTTTCATCACGTTCCCCTCGGTGAAATTTGGAGCACATTTCCCCTTTCACATCTTTATTTATGGCTTGTCCACGTGGGCCACTCGGTGTGCATGGAGAACCCACGGAGCAATAGCAGTGCTGGGGATGGGAAGCACCCTGGGGTGTTCTGGGTGCTGTGGCTGTTCCAGGGAATGGGGCTGGGGTCCATAGGGGGGCAGTGCCTGGTGTCTCTCAGCATTCCCAGCTTTCCTTCCTCCTAATTCCTCTGTGCCTGGATCCTGGTGGCCCCCAGGGGGGCAGGAAGGCTCTCAGGAGTGTTGCCCCCCCTCCTGTGGGAGCTCCATCCCTGCGTGCCGAGGGCTGGAGGTGCACGGGGCTGGAGGGAAATGGGGCAGGAGTGTGGCTGCTCCCTTGGGATCTGGAGCTGGGTCTGCCTTACCCCTTTTGGGGCTCCCCTTTGGCTCCACTTGGTGAAATGTGATGCCTCGGGCTGGCTTAGAGAAGGGGTTTGGAGAAGGGATCTGAGCAGGGATCTGGGAAGGATCCCAGGAGCTGTTTGTGTGCCCGTGGGGCTCCACACGAGCACAGTGTCCATCACTGCACGGGGATTATTGGCCACTGGTGGATTCCTGCAGGGAGATGGGATTCACTTCCAGCAGGGAAGCAGAAACCACAGAGAAGTGACTTGGGATGTGTCCTTTGCCTTGCAGAAACCAGAGAAGACAGAACCAAGCGGCTCTTCCGACATTATACTGTGGGCTCTTACGACAACTTCACCTCTCACAGGTAAGGAGCAGCCCCTCTGGCGTCCCAGGGAGGTCCATTGCCATGGAAAAGTCTCTCTTTTTCCTGACAGAGCACCTTGTTTCCATGGGAAGGAATCTGTTCGGGTTGGTTTGGCCAGTTAGAGCCCAAACTCCCAGGCTTGGGGGAGGCTGAGGCCAGCAGGGAGCCTGGCTGGTGTCTCTGCTGAGGATCTGGAGGAGCTCTGGGGGTCTGCAGGGGCTGAGGAGCCTGCTTTGGGGCAGCTGCAGAGCTGCAGCTTTGCTCTGAGGAGGAGGAGGGGGTGGGCTGGGGTGGTGAGAGGACAGAGGGCTCTGGAGCCACCTGGATGTGCTGAGGGTATTCCTGGGCTTTGAGCTGTTCCCCAGGGCTGTCCTGGGCTGTGGCACCTGAGCAGACTCAGCCTGGCCTGGAGCCAGCCCTTTGGGAAGGGGGTCCCTCTGCCCAGGGAATGGGCTGGGACAGCAGAGGAGATGGGGCTGCTTTGGCCCTGGTCCTGAGCTGTTGGATGGGACCATCAGGGCTGGGCTGCAGCAGTGCTTGGATTCAGGAATGTGCTGTGGCTCTGGGATGCTGTTGGAGGGTGACCACACACAGGGATGCTCTGGAACATGCTCTTCAAAGCTGCTCTTGGTTAAGGGCTCTGGCTGGGGGTTGTTTATGGTGTGACGTGAGCGAATTGTGAGCACAAAAATCAACGTCTCCTGAAGGCTTGGAGCTCTCCCCCAAAGGCTGTGCTGCCTGCCCGAGCTGCTCATCCCAAATCTGCCTCCCTGGCTCTGGTTTGACTCCAAGGAATGTGGGTAACTTGTTTGGATCTCCAAAAATCCCTTGACCTGCTGCTCCAGGGCTGGTGATAGCGGAGTGAGGGAGAAGATGCTGCTGAGGCTCCAAAAACATGAAAAAAAGAGAAAAAAAGGGGGAAAATGATCCATTTCCATCATGGCCAAGGGCTCCAGGGAACCCCCTGAAGGGCAGTGCTGGGTCAGGGGGGGCTCCTGGTCTCCAGGAGCAGGAAATGGGGGAAAATGTGGAAATGGGTCCAGGTGCTGTTGTGTGAGAGAAGGAAGAGCAGGGGGGTGGGGTCGGGTCAGGGTGGGTGCACGGACACGGTGACAGTGCCAGGGGCTGTTGTGGCACAGGGACAGGAACACACCCAGCACAAACACTGTGAGGAGCTCTTGCCCAGCATTTGCAGCTCCTGGGGAAGAAAGGTCTGATGTCACAGTGACATCACAGGGACAACATCTGCTGGAGCAGTGAGCCTTGGAAAGCAGCCCAAGGAGGAGGCCAGCAGGTGGAATTAGGGTGGGGAAGGAGGGTCCTGGTGAACAGCAGCTTTCCCAGCATGGAAGAATGGGGGGAAAGAACCAGGAGTGGCATTTCATCGGCAGGGAGGTGTTGGATGGACTTCTGCTCAGTGTTTGGGGGTTGCTTTGATTCCAATCGTCCAAAAGCAGTTTGGGCTGTGGAATTGTTGGGAAAGGGAAAATCCCCAAAATTATGGATTAATAATTATGGATATCCTGGAGTGACAGAATGGTTTAGGTGGGAAGGGACCTTAAAGCACATCCAGTTCTAACCCCAGAAACACCTTCCAGTGGACCAGGTTGCTCCAAGCCCCATCCACCCTGGCTTTGGGCACTTCCAGGGATAACCACAACCTTTTTGGGCAACCTGAGCACGTTCCTTGAGCAAGGAGTTGCACTGGGTGACCTCAGGGGTTCCTTCCAGGCTCAGGAGTCCTGGGAGTCTCCTGGTGCAGCTTCTGAGCCTGTGTGGAGGAGGAGGGTGCTGGGAAGGAAGGAGGAATGACAGTCACCTCCCACAGGTGGATGAGCTCCTGTCCCACCTGTCTTCCAGGGGTCCTGGGGGCACAGGGCTCTGGGAGCAGGGTGGGGATGTCCTCTGGTGGCATTTTTGCTCCAAGTGGCCCCATTTCCTCAGAGTGTCCCCACAGGAAGGGGAAGGAGGCCGTGGATACCTGTGTGCCATTACCTGCACCCTGAGCCCCTGTCTTTCCACCCTGGAATCCTCCAGGACTGTCAGCAGGATGCAGAGCTCCTTCTGGACCCAGAGATGTGTGTCTTCTTGCAGATCCACTTGGTCAGGGCATTCCCAGGCAGTCCATAGAACCATGGAATGGTTTGGGCTGGGAGATCATTCCTGATCCTCTCCTCCCAATCCCAGTGCATGCAGAGTCCTGCTGAACTGGTGGAGCCTGACAGGGACCTGCTGGGGTCCCAGTGGTGCCACTGCTGGCTGTGACAGCCACAGGTCTTGGTGGGGGACCTGGCACTGATGGGGGGGTTTTGCTGCATCCCTGTGGGGTGGGGAGTAGTTGTGGAGCTCCAGCAGGAGTTGGAGTTGGATGATCCTGGTGGGTTCTTTCTGTGGTGATCAAGGGACGAGGAGCTGGAGCTGCAGGACCCTCAGGTCAGGATCTTGGTGGCCTCTGGCAGCTGCTTCCTGCAGGTTTGGGATCAAAATGAGCCACCCAGTGTCCTGCTCAGAGCCTTCCTGAGCCCGAGCTGGTGTCCCTGTGTGTTACAGCCTTTAGTGGGTCATCATTCCCTTCCTCTGCCCACTGAGGGGTGACTGCAGTGGCTGAACTCCCCTCCTGCAATGGAGCCCCCACCCCTCGAGGTGTCACCTGGACATGGCACTCAGTGCTCTGGGCTGGGGGACAAGGTGGGGACTGGGACAAGGTGGACTCGATGACCTTGGAGGTGTTTGGGGGTCTTTCCCAACCTCGGTGATTGCAGCGTTCTGAGAAGGTGCTGGGGCTGGTGTGGTGGAGAGGGGGGAGCAGCAGAGGAGCTCCTGCTGTGCCCAGATGTTCCTGCTGTGCCCAGATGCTCCTGCTGTGCCCAGATGCTCCTGCTGTGCCCAAGTACAGGGTGGGCACAGGAAAGGAGGAAGAAGTTCCTCAAGGCCCAGCTTAAGGCTCGTAGTTCATGCACAGCTTGCTCTGAGTGTGGTACAAGCAGTCAATAAATAGGATAAACCCCTGGATTTTTCCCATTTCTTTTAACCTTTAACCATTTGGGCCAGTAGATCCCTTGGGAGCAGAGCTGGGAAGTAACCAAGGTGCTGTGGGCTGGCTGCAGCACGTCAGCAACACCATTTCCAGGAGGGAGCTCAGCCCATCATTGCCAGCTTCACTTCAGGTCTCACACGTGGGAGAGGATTAACATAATGACAGTGTTTGAGGAGCAACTTAGAAGTGCCTGAGAACATCCCAGAGCAGGGAGTGCAGGTTTCAGGGAAAGCCTTGGAGGCAGTGCCAGGGCTGAATGGATGCCCCGGGCAGCGGAGCAGGGAGCAGCATCCACCGGCTGGACGATGGAGCTGGGTATGGGCTGTGATTTACTCTTTCTGGCTTAGTGAGGTGAAAAGACAGCTTGGGATGTGTGGGGTATTTGGGACCATGGTCAGAAATCGGGTGTATCCTGAATAAAAGTCTATTTTTGTGTGTGGAATTGGCCCCTGGGGCAGCAAAGCCTTCGAGTCATGACTCCTCCATGGGCAGTTGGGATGAGTTGGGTCAGAGACTCCCTTGGAGAGGTTCCCCAGCTCTCCCTGATGGCACTTTGAGGCATAACCACTGTTCAAGACCCAGCCCCAGGCTGCCTCAGAGCCCCTGGGATGCACCCAAGGTCCTCAGAGGGCGAGCAGAGCCTTCCCCATCCTCTGAGGATGAGGAGCATGGGATGAGACCCAGCAAACCTCCACGGTCCTTGGGGGTCCCTCCCAGCCCAGAATATTCTGGGACTCTGAACCTCAACTGGTTGAACTCGGCACAAGGCAGAGAAGGCTGAGCTCGTTGTTGTCAGGAAGAGGCAATCCCAAGGGGAATTGACTTCTCTGATGAACCGTGTTAAGGGAGGAGATTAAAGTGATCCGAAATTAACTCCGAAATTAAGAGCCCACGTTGTACAAGGCACAGCTGGGAAGAGAAGAATTGGGAGCAGGAGACAATTCAGGATTTATTTTCTTTCTATTATTCACTCCCAGGGATTAGTTGACCAGGGAGAGAGATTACAACCATGACTATCCACGAGCCATCTGGAAGGGTCTCCCCTGGAAAAGAGGGAAAACATAAGGGATCTCTAAGCAGGGATTTCTCTGCCCTCAGATGCTGTGGCTGGCCAAAATAATACACAGAATTATAGAAGAATTGAGGTTGGAGGCCTTGTCTGGAGGTTTCTGGCACAGCTGGTGACCCAGAGCAGCTTCCTTCACATATCTCCAAGGCTGGAGGTCCCACAGCCCCTGTGGGTCTGTAAGGTTTGAGTTTCCAGAGGGAAAAAGCTTTCTACCTATCCCCTTTTAGTTCCTGCTGCTTTGGTTTGTGTTGTCACCTCTTGTCCCATCCCTGGGTGCCTCTGGGAGCCCCTTTCTCTCGCTGCTGGCAGCAGTGAGGTGTCCCCCATGGAATGATGGAAGGTTGTTAAGGTCAGAAAAGAGCTCCAGGATCACAGACCCAGCACCAGCTCTGTGTTCACAGCCACACCTCTCCCAAACACTGCCAGGGGTGGGCACTGCACCCCTGCCCTGGGCAGCTGTGCCAGGGCTTGACAACCCTTCCTGTGGAAAACTTTTCCCTCAGATCCAGGTTTAACCTCCCTGGCTCACCCTGAGGCCATTTCCTCTCATCCTGTCACCTTTTCTCTGGGAGAAGGGCCCTTCCTTCAGTGTTTTCCATGGTGACTGTCTGCTCTGCCCCATCAGTCCCTGGGAGTTCAGGGTTGGTGGCAAAGCCCCTGAGCAAGTGGGACCCTCCCCAATTCCTGCTCCAGTGAGTTCCCATCCAGGAGAAGAGCAGCAGGCAGGAGCTGGGCTTGGCATCATCTTCTCCCACTGTTCTGTCTCCAGGACTGACAAGAAAGCTGGAGAGGATCTGTGTTCCAGGCAGGGCTTGGCCTCAGGGGTGGTCAGAAATACCTCTGGGAAAGGAGTTTCCTGCTCAGAAATGGATTTTTGGGGTGAATTTTCAGCAAACACTGTGGAGGTGGAGGTGCTGTCCGGGCTGATGTTGGGGAGTCCCTGGCCCTGGTGGTCCTGGGATGGGTTTCACATCTCCCTGGAAAGGCACTGAGCACTGGGCTGGTGCAGCATCATTTCTATGGCAACAGGAGAGTGCAGGGAGGGATGAAAGCTCTTCCTGAAAAGGCCTCTCTGAAATCCCTCTTGTCACATCCCAATGGAATAGTCTGCTCAGATCTGGTGGGGGGAGCAGCTTCTGAGACCACTGGGCTCCTTCACAGGGACACACAGGGACATCAGAGAATTGTGGAGTCATGGAATGGTTCGAGTGAGAAGGGACCCCAAAGCCCACCCAGTGCCACCCCTGCCACGGGCAGGGACACCTCCCACCGTCCCAGGTTGCTCCAAGCCCTGTCCAACCTGGCCTTGGACACTTCCAGAGATCCAGGGGCAGCCACAGCTTCTCTGCCCAACCTGTGCCAGGGCCTGCC
>JAWWEE010000462.1:0-10809 GCA_035221455.1 Xenops minutus | reverse complement strand
GGGGTGACTCTTGGGGCTGGTCCTGGGCAGGGCTGAGGGTTGGGCTGGATGGTCCTTGGGGGTCCCTTCCAGCTCAGGATATTCTGGGATTCCACGATTTTAGGTAACCCCTGTAGTAGCATCTTACACTCAACTCATCCTATCCTGTATTCTGTGTGTTGACAGAAAACAAGAAGGAAAACATTTCCTAAAGTCAGGAGGAATAGAAAAACAAGGGAAAGAGCTCTTTCCCTCCCCCCTGCCATGTCTGCAGCCCCCTCTCACTGTGACACACACCCAGAGCTCTCCCAGCTGCAGGACCTGCTGTGCAATGTGCAGCAGGGACTGAGGATGAGGATGGCCAGGACCCTTCCTGTCACTGCATCCCAGAGACAGAACAGAACCAGCTGTGTGTTCCATGGCTGTTCACAGCTGGAGCTGGGAATAGCCACCCAACGCTGCCAAAGCAAGAGTGAACTGCAGACAGTGCAGTGCTTGGCGTGGCCTCTGGCAGCCCCTGGGACCCCCTTTGCTCCCCTGGGGGTCGTTGTGCTGCCAGGCAGGACCCTGGACCCGGCATGAAAGGCAGGGGGACCGGGGCCATGAGGAGGAACTTCTTCCCTGTGCAGTGGCTGAGCACAGAACAGGCTGCCCAGAGAGGGTGTGGAGTCTCCCTGGGGTTATTCCAGAACAGCCTGGATGCAATCCTGTGTGATCTGGGATAACCCTGCTGGAGCAGAAAAGGGGGACAAGATGACCCACCGTGGTCCCTTCCAAGTCACCTCATTCTGTGATTCTGGGTGTGTGACCAGTGTTGTTCAATCCTGCCCAGCCTCCGAGAATAATCCAAGCACCGAGCCCAGCTGGCTGATGAAGCCAGTCAAGGTGAGAGGCTTCCAGATTTCCTCTCTCCCGGTTTGTTCACACATCTGCAAACCCCAGCAGGACAAACAAGCCGCTGTTAATCCACCCAGCAACTGCACCTTCCTTGGAAGGGGCCCCGATTTCCGAAAGCGTCGCCATCCAGGCCAGCGTTTAAGCATGTGCCTGCCTGTAAGTGTGGGTTTAATTGCCATCCTGGATCATGTTCGACTTAATCATCTTCCTAAATGTTTTCCTGAGTCAAGGCCAGTGTTGGCATCCTGCAGTTTGCACCTCCATGGGGCTGTTCATTTAAGAGCTGGCCTCGCTGATCCACGTGGGTCCCTTCCAGCTCGGAATAGGCTGTGATGTGATCTGTGTGAAGAGCTGCCCGTGGTGGATGTGGAATTCCAGCCCTGTGGAGCAGGGATGGGTGTTAGGTGAGTTTCTGCAGTGTGGAAGGAGGATTGTGGCTCCCTGGTGAAGGTCTGGGTTGTTTAATGGGGTGAAGTGGGGATCGTGCTGAGCCGAGAAGGGCGACGAAACGCACGGCACTTGGAGTGGCAGATTTGTAACATCAGTAGGTTTGGGAGAGGATTAATGAGCCTTTTCAGCTCTCAGCACTGCTGGGACTCCTGAGCCTCGTTTGCCTGGGGGCTCAGCAGCTCGGGGCTTCCTTCAGGCGGCTTTGGAAGCTTCCCTAGGGTCCCTCTCCAGCTCTCCTGGAGCCCCTTCAGGCACTGCAAGGGGCTCTCAGGTGTCCCTGGATCCTTCTCTTCTCCAGGCTGGACAATCCCAGTTCTCTCAGTCTTTCCTCATATCAGGGGTGCTCCAGCCCCCTGGGCATCTCCATGGCCTCCTCTGGACTTGCTCCATCACATCCTCAATCTCCCAAGGGAGTCTCTTGGTTGTAAAAGCCAAATCCCTGTTGTTGGCATGAGCTGAACATGCAAAACTGCTCTTTTGACCTGCAGCTCCTCCAGCCCTCCCAGCTCCCCCCCAGGATGGGTTTGAGGACCAGCCATGCCCTTGGCCATTACTCCACAGCCCTGTGCTCCTGCTGGACACACTCCTTGGCTTTGTCCTTGGCCTCTGCTCCTTCATCTGGCTGTGACAGCAGCTGGCCAGGCAAAGGAAGCTAAAATAAAACACCCATGGGCTTGGTGAGAAATGCCCAGCCCCTCAGCTGGAGCCTGATGGCTTGGCAGGAATTCCTGCAGGGATAGTTCAATTCTGCCCAGTTTTCTCTTCCAAGCTCAGCCATTTCCAAAAGAGATGCCAGTGGCCCATGGAAGATGGATGGAGTTGGACAGGGTTTCATTTTAATCTCTGTTTGAAGCTGGATGTGATAACTGACCCATGCTAAAGATAAAGCCAGGACAGGAGGGCTGGAACCTCAGCACTGGAACATAGACTAGCTCACAGTGGAAGAGGAATTGTGGAATCAGTGTGTGCTAACATGTGCCATGGTAAAACCTGACCCAGGCAGCTGAATAAGGCAGGAGAAATTCTGGCAGTGCCTGGGACTCCACCAGCACTGTCTGCAACCAGCAGGAGCAGGGAGAGCTCCTGGGGAGAACTCTGCCTTGCCTTCCATGTCACAGTGTCTGCAGTGACAGTCATGGAATCATGGAATGGTTTGGGTTTTCCCAAAATGGTTTTCCCACCCAAACCATTCCACCAGCCCAGGTTGCTCCAAGCTGGCCTTGGACACTTCTAGGGATAGGGAACCACTTCCCAGTTCCTTCCCATTAGCCCACCTAACCCTGTACTCTGGGAGTGGGAAACCCTTCCCCTTTATTGTGTCCCTCCAGACCCTTGTCCAAAGTCCCTCTCCAGCCTTCTTATACCTTTGGGAACTGGAATTCTGCTCTCAGGCTCTCCTCTGTTACATTCCAGAGCCCAACACTCATCCCAGGAATATTTAGAACCATTTCTGCTCTCTTCTCTTTCAGCCCATCCTCCACTGATGGTTCTTTCAGGTGCCAGACCTTTCCCCTTGTTCTCCATCAGCTCCATGCACCCCACTTGACCCCACCCCTGAGCTCACTGAGTTTATTTATCTGAGTGGGTTTCCTCGAGTCCAAGTGAGCAGAAATAGAAAGTGGGTTCAGGAATCTGGTGAACAATATGGGTGGAAACAGCTCCTTCCCTCCTCCTTGGGAGGTGCTGCTGCTCCATCCCTTTACCCAGGGGCAGCCTGTGCTGGGCTGGGCCATTTTCCACCACTTTCCCTTTAGAAGCCCCAGTTTAGAGCTGGACCTGCAGTTCTTCACCAGAGCTGTGGCTGTTCAAAGGGCTCCAAGCTTTGAGCCACCTAGAAATCCCATAACACTCTTTGCTTGGGATCCATGGAGGTCATGGAGAAAGAGCTTAAATCTGCATTACAGTTCCCCTGGTTTGTCCAAGGCTCTTCCTGGCTCATCCATCCCACTTCCCCTGCCCTCTCAGTGCACATGGTCAGTGCTGTGGTGCAGCCCCAGGGCTCAGGAAGGACTCAAAGCCATGGCTTTGGCCACCCTTGGAAGAGCTGGGAGAAGGTGCAGGCCACAGCTGTGGATCCCACAGTGCAATCCCACTGGAATGGCTCTAAATCCTGAAGGACGTGTCTGCCATCCCTTGGGAATTCCCAGGAGCACATGGGAGATGATCCCAATGAAATCTGGGACAGCTGGGGCTTTGGGAATGCCTGTCCCTCTGCAGTGCAACAGGCAGAGGCTGCCCAGCTCAGCTCCTGGCTGGGAGAGGTCATTGATTCCCACCATGCCCTGCCTTTGCAGTGGGGAGGGAGTTTGCTTTCCATCAGCAATACCCACTCTTCTCTCTCCCTGCCAAAAATTAAAAATAACATGGTGTTTGCCTTCAGACTTCTATGAAAGCCCTAATTTTTTGCTCCAGCTGGAGTTACCCCTTCCCTGAATTTGAGAGCCTGAAGAAGTGGGAGCACCTCCCATCCTGCAGTCTCCAAACTGTTTCCTTTTGGTTGGGAGCAAATGGAGGTGATTGCTGTTCCTTTCCTTTAGGGGAACTTGGGAATCCAAGGAATCCTGTGGAATACGGCTCAGGGAAGCCTGTCTGACTGATCCACACCACACTTTGGGAATCTGTCCCTGCAGCTGCCTGTGCTTGTGCAGCCAGCTCCGTGTCTAGAGTTAAAAACATTCAAAAGCCCCCAAAATGATGGTTTTTTTCAAGAGTAGGAGGTCCCTGAGTGAGAAATGACTTCTCATTTCCTTGGATGGGTGCCTGGTGGTGCCAAGGCACCAGAGAATTCCCAGAGGAGATAAGAGAGCAGAGCTTTTCCTCAGGGATCCGGGAGGGGACAGATTCCTCTCTGAACAAGCAGGGTTTGTGTGTTAATTCCAATTCTAATGAATGCCTTCCACAGGTGAATGTCACACGGGAGGACTCGCCCAGTGAAGATCCCGTGTTCCTCCGCACTCTGGGCAAGGGAGACTGGTTTGGAGAGAAAGCCCTCCAAGGGTAAGTGCTCCTCAGCATGCAATTCCTGCACTCTGATCATTTCCCAAGGATTCTGCCCATTTGGGAAGAGAGTGAGAGTGGATTTATCCTTTTGGAGTCCCTCAATGCTGTGAGTGGGAAGAAGATCCTCAATGGGGAAATTGGGTTTGTTCTGCAGCTGAGCAGCCAAAGGTAGATCTGCCCTTGCTTGGAGACATCAAGAAATAGTTGATCTTTCACTGTCTTCCCCCACCATGCATTGGAAAGTCAAAATGTTTGGCCTGTTGCATCTCTGGAGTGTTCTTTGTGTGTGTGAGAGCTCAGTCGTGGCCATCCTGGTGGGGTGGCAGCTGAAGGCAGGTGGTGCTGCTGGTGGTGGGATTTAAATCCTCCTGCTGTGTTTGTGTGCTTTGTGGAGGTGGGGATTGTTTGATATAAAGAGGAAAAGCTGTACATTCACCCTCAACAGGTGATTGTTTTAGGAATAGCCTCGATTTCCATAGGAAGGAGTAGGAGTTGAAGCATGTGCTTTAAGCAGGGTTTTGGGATGCCCCATCCCAATGGACAAACATCCCATCCTGGGCACTGGGGGAAGGAGCTGTTGGGCTTCTTTTGGGATGCTGTCATAGAGTGTCCAATCCCTCCTGGATCCACCTTCTCCCAAAAAGAAGGTGGGAGAATATTTGAAGCCCAAATTTGAAGTCCCCTCCTGGCAGCCAGAGCACAAATCCCAAGTCTCAGCCCTGTGTACCTGAATTCCAAAGTAATATGGTTATGAAATATTTTTATTACATCCCCACATGCCTCCAGTGCCAGGAAGCATCCCCAGGATGGGAATTTAAATATAATGTCCTAACTAACTGGTCAGACTGGGATTGGTTGACTTGCAACACTTGTCTGCATATATTTGAATATTCCATATCTCTAAAACCTTTGATCTTCTGAAGCTAAATGGGAACTTAATAATTGAGAGGGTGTTCTCAGCATGCAAGAAAAGCATCATCCTGCCATGGCCTGGAAGTGTCCAGGGCCACGTTGGACCTGGGCTAGTGGGAGGTGTCCCTGCCCATGGCACAGAGTGGCACTGGAGGGGCTTTAATGTCCCTTCCATCCCAAACCAGTCCATGTTTCTCAGTATTGCTGAGGCAAAGTTTTAAGGAGCTGGTCAAAGATGAAAAAGTAAAAGAAGATAGCCTAGAAATTGAATTTTCCCTTAAGCTCTGAGTGTATTAGAGAGCAGGAGAATCCCCCTGAAGGATTCCCAGGTCTCTGAGCAGGGATGTGTGCCACGATCCTGACAGCCACTCCATTATTAGGAATTTATGGAGCTGCAGGATGCTTGGCATTGCAGTGTTTCCACATTATTGCATTCCCAGCTGGCTCCAGAACTGCTGTGCCTGTTTGCACACTGCAGGGCTGCTTCTGGAGGAATTCCACCTCCCTAGGGGGGACAGGAATGACTTGTAGGATCCCAGAGTGGTTTGGAAGGGACCTTAAAGCTCATGTCATTGCACGACCACCTTGCAGTAGGCTTTATTCCTGCTGTGATTTCTGGGGGGTACAACATGAAAACAGCCAAAAGCCATTTCTGCCTGGCCATATTTAATAATCCTAATAATGAACTTCAGTGTGGAGCTGCACAGCAGGAGCCCAGAGAGCAGCTCTCTCCCAGTCCCTCCCAGCAGCACATTATCCCATTTCCAGCTGGCACCAGCTGGCACCCCTTAGTGCCCAGTATCCCATTGCAGGGGGCAGGACCAAAACAAGTCTGGAAATGATGATCCACATGGTGCCACAGCCAGCCCCTTCCCTTCCTGGGGAAGTGGGGAGGGCAGATGTGCAGTTTGGGCAGAGCAGGACATCATGCACAGCGTGCTCAGCACTCACTCACTCGTGGCTGGTGTTTCCTTTGTTGGGAAGGGAATGTTTTCTAGGGATGTTGGCAATCATCATTTCCATCAACAGGGAACTAAAGCTCAGCCAAGTAAGCAAAGGGAAATAACTCCAGGCAAGGAAAGCAAATCCTGAGGAATAATAGGAGGGTTCTGAGCAAGCTGGTCTGGTGGAAGGGGGTTGGAGTTAGATGGTCTTGAAGGTGCCTTCCAATCCAGCCATTCCATGAATCTCTATATCCTTCAGGAATTGTGCCCCCTGGGCCAACTCCAACAGCCTGAGCCATTGCAAATGCTGTCCCTTCCCATGGCAGGGGCTTGAAATGAGGTCATCTTCAAGGTCCCTTCCAACCCAGGCCATTCCCTCACCCTGTGCTTGCCTCCTTCCTGCTGTGCTGTGTATTCCATCCTTTAAGTGGAGCTGGTGCTTTGGGTGCTGTTCTCCTGGTTTTGGGGTGCAGCAGGATCTCCAGACCAGGATGGTGGCAGGTGACAGGGGGGTGATGTTGTGGGGAGGTGGCCATGGAGCCCCCCTTGGGGGGAGGACAAGAAGGGCTTTGACAGAAAAGGGGTTTGACAGAAACCCAGGGTTGGGTTCCTAATGCTGTGACCAAACCAGCCAACCCTTGGGGTCCAGATGGGGTGTTGTGGTGAGAGCATTGTCACCCCAGTTTGAACCAGTCTGAGGTGGGGAGGGCAGCCTGGGGACTGGTAGGACTTATATTAGGGCCTGGCTTATGGAAATGTGAGGGAATTTGGGAAGCCTTCCTGTGCTGGGGATGTGTCAGCTCAGCTCACAGATGGGAGCAGCAGGAAAGGATCCTCCCTTTCTCCTTCTCTTTGTAAACACTGAATACACATTATTTCATTGTTAATTATTATTATTATTATTATTATTACTTTGAGAATGTGTTTGGAGCAGGAATTGTGGTCTTTGGGCTGTGCAGGAGGTTCCCTGCCATGGGACCGTAGCAGTGAGATTTGACCTCTCGGGGCAGATTTATATGTGAATTTTTTGGGACAATCACAGTGATCTGAAAATGAATATCACAATTCCTGTCCCTCAGGGGACAGCACTTTTACCTTAGAGAAAATCTGTGCCATTCCCATCTCTGACAAGGAGAAGAGGGTTTGGCAATGCCATCACTCAGGGGTTTCCTCTTGGTGTTTCCCAGAAATTCCTCTCCCCTGTGGCGCACTAATGACTGGTAAAGGACTACATGGATTTAATGTTGGGGGGATCAGAGGGATCCTTGGCAGCTGGAGAACAGTGACTTGGCAAATGATGAAAGGGATTTGCACCAGGGTGTGTTCAAATACCGTGGGTTTTGCAAGATCCAGGCACTTCCCAGCTCCCTGGGCTGTCCTGGGAAGGAAAAGTGCAGGCTGGAGGGGCTTTTATTTTATTATTTTAATTTTTTTTATTTTAATTTTTTAATTTTTATTTTATTCATTTATTTATTTTTATTTTAGCCTCTTCCCTCTCCCCTTTCCCTTCTTCTTCCCTTTCTTCTTTTCCTTCCTCTTCCCTTTTTCCTTCCCCTTCCTCTTCCTCTTCCCCTTGCCATTCCCCTTCTGAATCTTTTCATTTAGTTCCTTTTTGCTCCTTTATTTTCCTTTCAAATCCTTTTTATTTTATTTTGCAAGATGGCTGGTCAGACTGGTCTCCACTCTCCCAGGAGAACAGGGTGTCTTTCCCACTCCCTTGCTGTTCAAAAATTCCCTGTTATTTTATCTTACATGCCCAAATTTCTGCTTGTTCCAAATCACCTGGTGGGAGGTAAAAAGCACTTTATGGACCAAATCCTTTCCCAGTGTCCTTGGACTGAACTGCCCAGCAAGGGTGAGGGTTATAATTCATCTTACCAACCCCCTTCTTTGCCATGCCATATTTCCTCTAAAACCTTCCCATCTGCTGGCTTATTGCCCTAATTGTCTGGAATTTCCCAGGGAAAAGGGAGTGGAATGGAGGATTGGAAATATTTATTGCTCTGTGACATAGGGGTGACACAAGTGTTTCATCTCAGGCTGGCATTTCCAGGTATATATATATTTATTTTTTTTTCCAGATATATATCCATATATAATATATAGAGATAAAATATACATCTCTCTCTCCTGTGGGATAATATTTAGTTTAATTTTTACTTCTCCAGGGAGGAGTGCAGGTCCTTCTGTGGCAATCCCAGCACCAAAGAGCTTTGGGGAAGGGTCTGGGGAGCAGCAAAACTTTGGGAAGCGTTTTCATCACCCCTTGTTGCTGAATAATGAGGTTTTCCATAAATCCAGGGGGTTTGGCACCCACCCCTTCCCTGCATGTGTGCACCTCCTGTATGTTTTGAATCCATTGTCCCAGCTGCTCCCTGCATTTATTACAAGCATTGGGTGATCCCAAAAGATATTCCAGCCTTTATTCCCATCCTCTTCCCATCCCCAGGAGGGAGATGGGGACCAGCAGTGCTGCCTGATGGATCCATCACCCTGAGGCACAGGAGGCTTTGAAAAGCTTTGGAAAAGCTGTGAAACAAAAGCCTCCCAGAGGTTTTTTTGGGGGGTGGGAGCTCCCAAGGCTGGCCAGCTGGAGGAGAGGAGGCAAAGTGCCATCCAGATGGGATCACCATATGGATCCTGCAGGGATGGCTTTGTGCCCTTGGCTCAGGAGGGGGATCTTGAGCTCAGTGATGTCCCCAGGGCCCACCGTGGCACAAGGGAAGGGAAATGCTTGGGAAGTGTCTCCCTGATCCTGGAATGCTCTGCAAGTGTCCAAGGCCAGCTTGGACGGGGCTTGGAACAACCTGGAATAGTGGGAGGTGTCCCTGCCCAGGGCAGGATGAGCTTTAAGATCCCTTCCAAGCCAAAGCATCCCAGGATTCTGTGATGATCTCCAGGAGCTGTGCCTTCATTTTACCCCTTTCTGAGCTGTGTCACCCCATTTATGCAGAAAGGAGGTGGAAAGGCTCCAGAGGGCAGAGCCAGATGGCCCTCACTCATCCCTCCTGGCAGGGCTGTTGCCATGCCCAAGGTGGAAGGTTCCTTACCCTTTCCCAGCAGGAATGAGTTCTTTTTAGCTCTCCTCCTCTTCCATAGGAATCCCAAATGGACTGCTCCAAAGGTCCAAGTGTCCTGCCATCCCTTTTGCAGCACCCAGAAGGGATTGCTGGACAGCATCCTGAGCCTCAGGGGACACCTTTAATAATTCAGGGCCCTTGCTGGGGGGTGGGGGGCTTTTTGGTGGTTTAAAATGGGCATTTCTCTCATCCTGCACACCCTGCAAACTGGGGACTAATTGTGACAGAAGGCTATGGGGTTTAATGGGGCTTCTTTTGGGGTTTTTTTTGGTTGGGCCATCTGCTCCTCTGGGTGATGCCTCCCCAGCTCTCAATGAGATGCAGTTGTCATCTCAATTTGCAGGGAGCTCGAGGGTCTGTTGTCTGAGACCACAGACGTGGCACCAAGCCCTGTGAAGCCAAATTAAAATTTTTCTTTGCCATCTTTACACTTTCCAGCATCTCAAAGGACTTTGTAAGTTCTCTGAAGCTCTGGGAGGTGTCCCTGCCCATGGCAGGGGTTTGGAAGGACATGATCTCTAAGATCCCTTCCAACCCAAACCATTCTGGGGTTCTCTGAACTCAGCCCTGCTTTAACAAGAACCACACCTTTTATATAAAAAATGCACTACATATTTTAAAAGTATGATGCTATATTTTTATATAAATATTATACCTGTAAAGCCTTATATTTATCTAAAGGTCTGGAACTCAAGCTCAACAACTGCAGCACAACTCTGTGTTCTGACCAACAGCTCAGTCTGGAATTTGAGAGGTTTGGTTTTATTAATTTTTGTGCAGAAAGTCACATCTTAGGCAGGCAGGTGTTGCTGGTGAAGCTTCCCAAGGAGCTGTGCAGCTTTCCAGGTTCACTCCACGTGGCAAGTTCCACAGGAACTTCTCCTCTAGAACTTCTACTCTTGGGGTTTCTTTAGGACCAGCATAGCACAGGAGGGAGAGCGAGTCCAAATCCCCACCCAGCGAGGCTCTTTATTTGGGTGATCACTCCAGAACCCCTCACAGGGCTGGCATGGTGAGTTGGGGGGGTTCCAACACCCTCATTTCCCCTGTTGTTCAATACCTTGCTTGCAGATTTCTTGGCTTTAAGAGCAGTCAACTTGGCAGTGTTGATTCCATAAGGATGCTGAACAAAACCCACCCCACGGCAAACATGGCCTTAAGGAGGACAAGGAAATGATTCTGGGCTTAGGCAAGAGCAGGGAACAGCAGCCTTGGAGTCTGCTGGGCTTTAGCAGCTCCTGCCTCGTGCTGGGAGGCCACTTGGCATCTCAGAAACCTGCTTATATAAAACCCATCAGCATGGAAATACATCCCTTCCTGGGGGGCAGAGACAGGCAGGCATAGAGGGCTTGTGCACAGAAATACACCTGGTTTTAATGGACTATCTGAGAGGAAAAGAAAACAAATACCACAATCAGTCAGAGAATCCCACACTGGGCTGGGTGGGAAGGGACATTAAAACCCATCCCATCCCACCCCTGCCATGGGCAGGGACACCTTCCACCAGCCCAGGGTGCTCCAACCTGGCCTTGGACACTCCCAGGGAT
>JAWWEE010000461.1:0-10811 GCA_035221455.1 Xenops minutus | reverse complement strand
GTACAGAGCCACCTGGGTTATGCTGGCCCTGACTCTGGGCTGGGGGCTTCCCACTCTTGTTTTGTGTTTTTCAGCCCCGGCAGAAGAGAGAAGCTGTTCCTGGCTGAAACCCTGGCTCTTCCTTATTTCTGCCCTTGTCATCAAAACTGCCTTTGTGACCATCTTCCTTGGTGGGTGCCAGGGTCTCTTCATTCCCCTGGGATTCAGGGAACCCTTTCCACCCTTAATAAACCTATCCCAAGACTTCTTTGTCACTTTCCTGACTCCATCCTGAAAGTCAGTCCTAGCTGGTTTTGTCAGTTGGGAAAATGAGTCTGTCAGCCAGCAGAGGTGAGAGAAGCTCATCCAAGGCTGGGAGTGACTGACAGTGGGAGAAATGATCTGATGTTTCTCACCTCCTTCTTCAATACAGATTTCAGAGCTTGGTCATGTAACAGAGTGTCTGTGGGGGCTCCAAGCCAGAAGGTGGAGGATGAGATAGGTTGCTTGTGAAGGAGGGGGAAAGCATGAGAGTAGCACTTTCTTTCTTGTACCTCTCTTCCCAGTTGTACTACTTCATGGAAGCGATGGCCAGTACAAGACTCTGCTCCAGAACTCTACAGAGTGGCACTGTGTTCCCAACATCTCTGCAGACAAAAGTGAGTGATGTTGAGAACCTCATAAGTAACAAGAAGAACTTCATCATCACATATTCTGGTGTCACTCAGCCTTTGAGTTTGGGAACATTACTGTGAGTTAGAAGTGGATTGTTTTAAGGAAGGAAGCTGGGGGGTTGAGAGAAGAAGATGCTGCATTGCATAAATTTACTCAGGATGCCATGAGAGCATGTTCTGGACTGGTGGAAGGGGGTGGCTTGTTCCATACCTGCACCTGACCAACCTTTCTACTCTTCTGCTCACACAACCCCTCAGCTGTTGGCCTGGTTCCCTAATGTAGCTGAGAGTACTTCTTCCTTTTGTACAGGTTGGTTCCATGCAGCACCATCCTCTGTGGTGGCTCACTGCCTTTTCACACAGGCGTCGTAGTCAGTGAGAGGGACAGAGGTTGGAGGATGTTGTTAAGCAGTTCAGAGTAGCTGGAGTGCTGGGCTGCAATCACAAATGAAGTGACAGCAAAGTCAAGTGCTAGAATGCCTGCAGTGGTGGTTCCCAAAGTCAGGTCAGAAATCAGTTCTCATATAGACTCATGCTTTGGAAGAATATATCTGTGTTTTTTAAATCCTTCATGTGACTTTCTGGCTATAAGGCAGATCTCTAGGATAATGTGGATGTGTAAGGAACTGACTGTGGTGGCAGCAAGGTTGTCAGAGCCCTTTACTGTATTTGTCAGCTTGCATGAGTTGAGAGCTGGGACTATACTTCTCTAATGGAAGGGTTTCCATAGGAGTGCATGTCAACTACTTCCCATCCTGCTTCCTCAGGAAGGGTAAGGCAGAAACTGTGTCTCTCAGCAAAGAGAGGTTGCATGGACTTGGCAGAACAGATAGAGAAAGGGAAAGGCCCTTCAGGCAGAGGCCTTGTGACAGGAGCCTGTCAGGTTGTTGACAGCTTCATTTGTAGAGTGCAGAAGAGAGCATTTATCTCTGTCCAGACTAAAGGTGTGGTTCAAACCCCTCCCCTAACACCTGGCAGTCTACACTGAACTCACAGAGATGAAGGATAGCACATCTTGTTCAAAAGCAGGATTTTTTTTCCCCCACAGTGGAAGGCTGGGTGTGTTGCCCGAAGGGCTGGAAGAGGTTTCAAAAAAGCTGCTATTTCCTGTCCCTTGACAAGATGTCCTGGGATGAGAGTGAGCAGAACTGCAGCAGGATGGGCTCCCACCTGGCCGTGATCAACAGCAGGGAAGAGCAGGTATGTGCACAGAGAGAGGCAGAGCAGCCACAGACACAGTGCTGAGCCCTGGAGGGGACTCAGAGCCCCTCCTTGTCCTGCAGGGGGGAGGGAATGTCCTATCTTCACTCCTACGGAACCAGGTCTCCCCTGCCACCAGCCCCACCCCACAGGGACTCCTCATGCCTCCCTCTGCTCAGTCCTGCAACTCGTGGGCATTCCATTCTCCCTCATTTCCAGGTTTTCCTCTCCAATCAGATAAGAAAAACCTCAAAAGAAGTGAATTTCTACATTGGTCTGAGAGCACAGAGTGTGGAGCAGTGGCAGTGGGTGGACAAGACTCCTTATAATGTGACAGCAGCGTGAGTATCCCTGGAGGAAGAATGTTTGGTGTGGCTCCTGGCAGGGCAAGAAGTAGGAGAGATGGGAGGGTTCCTGTTGGTGCATGAGAGGAAGGTGTCTCAACCTTGCCCTGGAGGCAGACATGTGCCTCTGCTGGGTGTGAAGATCAAGGGGTGAGTGGTGGTGATCAGTTCTTCCCAGCAGGATGGAGCAGGACCCTGTTGTGTTGGAAGGCTGTAGGAAGAAGGCGAGTTTCCATGTGACCCTGGTGGCAGTGGGATACCAGAGTGGGAGGAAGGGTACTGCTTCTGTCCATGAGTCAACATTGGGAATTTTTCTCTCTCCCCATCAAGTCTTGCTTGCCTCTGTGGCCTTTTCCAGCTGTGCTTTATAGTGAAAGCTGGGCAGTAACATGTCTGTCTCTGTCTCAGGTTCTGGCGACAAGGCGAACCAAGTAATCACACTGGTGAGAATTGTGTTGTAATACATAAGGATTCAGAACTGCCCAACAACTGGAATAATGTTGTATGTGAGATGTATCATCGAACCTGTGAAGCAGCAGCAGTAACTGTGTGATCGAAATACCCTGATCCTGAGTAAAGCTGAGAGATGAGCAGTGAGCTGGGAATAGTGCAGGGCTGTGCTGGGGAGGGTGGGGAGCTCTGAAGCCTGCATCTTCCTTGTGCTGGGTGGGACAATGTGAGTGGAAGGGATATTTGTCCAGCAAGCCCAGTGCATGGAGTGGCTCAGGGAACACATGCAGGCTCAGGGTCATCAAAACTGGTCCCGTGTTCTTGTGTCCTCTTCTCTCTGAGTGGGCCAAGTGGCCACTGGCTGCAAAGAGCTGCAGTTGTCCAGGAAGAAGACACAGGACTGGCAGACAGATGTCCAGAGCTGCAATCTCCTTTATGTCCTTGATCAGAGGTGTCTGCTTTCTGTTGAGTCACACACAGAGTGTCCCCTCTAGCTGCACCGGTTTTGCTGAGTAAATTCTGAAGTCTTATAACAGGGAAAATACAATATTAGACCAATGAAAAAAGTCTCAGTGCTGTTTGTGTACATCTCTTTCTCTTTCCATGTCTGTGCTGCAGGGGTATAATCCTTGAATCATGGAGTGGTTTGGGTTGGAAGGGACCTTTAAAGATCATCTAGTTTCAGCCCCTAGGTCTTGAGCAGGGACACCTGCCACTGGAACTGGCTGCTCAAAGCCCCATCCAACCTGGCCTTAAACACTTCCAGGGACTGGGCATCCACAGCTCCCCTGGGCAACCTGTGCCAGTGCCTCACCAACCTCACGGTACAGAATGTCTTCCTGGTATCTGATCTAAACCTACCCTCTTTAAGTTTAAAGCCATTACCTCCTGTCCCATCACTACATGTCCTTGTAGCGAGTCCCTCTCCAGCCTTCCCATAAGCCTCCTTTTGGTATGGGAAGGCTGCTCTAGGCTCACCTTGGAGTCTTCTCTTCTCCAAGCTGAACAACCCCAGCTCTCTCAGCCTGCCTTTAAAGGTGAGGCGCTCCAGCCTTCTGTCTCCATTCCTGTTGACTTCATCTTTGTGGCCCTCCCTCTGGACTTGCCCCCATGGGAGGAGCAATCCACTCTGGGCATGGAGTGCCACGTGGAGGAAGAAGTCCTCTTCCCTACTCAGAGCTGATCCCAGGCTCACCTGATGCAGCAGCATTCCTGGAAGGCCAAATCCTTGTGGTGCCTGGAAGGGCATGCCTGCCCAGGCCAGGTCATGCTGCAGGAGAGGCTGGAAGGGGCAGGGCTGCTGATGCCCATGAAGTCCCTTCCAGAAGTTCATTGCCAATTGAATTGCCTTCATGTCCCACTGCAGACCTTATGCCACCACTTAAGGTGGATCTCATTTATTCTCTACCTCTTCCCACATTCTGGCCCACGTGTCCTGATTTCTGTTTGCACCAGGAAACATCATCTGTCTAAGCTTTCCTGACTAAACTGTGCCAGCTCCCCACGGGGAGTGCAACTGGATGTGCAGCTCCTTTCTGTGTGACTCCTGGCTGTGCAACTGTGTCCTACCTATGACGGTGAATCCTTCCTCTATGGCCCAAGAGGGGAAGAATTCATGCTGGAGGACAAGGTGACCAGGAGAGTTGGCTTTCTGAGCCAATCACTGGGAGCAGTTCTATGAACACCATTGTGTGGTGGCTGCAGCTTCACATCTAAAGCTCCAGACAGTAGTGAGACTGTGTGTGTGTGTGTGTACAGTATGTGCATATAGAGATACATATGGGAGAAAAAGGATGTACACATGTAAGCAATCACACAGGTCAACACAGGCAGAAAGTGTTGACAGCAACTCAAACATCAGCCTGATGCTCTTACCCTCCCTGGCTGGAGCAGGATAAAAGCCTGCCACCAAAATAATGCACATTTACATACATACAACATGGACCTTCCAGCAGTAAGGATTAGTCCTTTGGTCTGTCCATAGCTGGCCTCTGCACCTCCTGGTCTTTCCCATATTTGATCTCATGACAGGCACAAAGAGAAAAAGGTCTCTCTGGTAGCCAAGACTCCAGGATTTCCCACAAGGTGCCTCTCAGACTCTGTGGTCTGCCTGGGAGCTGGCTTGGACACCTGGGCTCCTGCTCCATTTCCCGTGATGTGCTTCCTCGGGTTCATAACTGCCTGATGTTGTTCTCACAACTGGGGAGAAGTCTGGAATTCTTTTTTGAAACTAGCCACCCCCACAGATTGACAAGGGCATTTCCACTGATATAGGATTGACATTTTTAGGGATTTGCCTTAATTCCACAGGACACAGTCAAGAACAGAAGAGGATGTGAAGAAGTGTCACAGACAGCTGTGAGAAAGCAGTGGTCAGCAGAGACTTGTGGTAGTATCAGGGAGATGGAGAAGTGCAGTGCTGCAAATAGCCTCCTTTCCCCTTGCTGGTGTCCTGGTCCTCTCCAGCTTCACAGTGCAGATGTGTATCTCATGAAGAACAAAATCCTTCTCTGTTGCTATATGAGTTAGTGTCCATCAGTGGCAACATGACCGCTGTGCTCTTCGTAGCCTCTTTGGGGCTGAGAGGCTTCTCCTGCCTTCAAAGGGCTTTCTCCCAGTGCCAAGCCTCATCTTGCCTCACAGGTCCTACTGAACTTACTCCTTTACGCCATTTCTCTCACTTTGCCTCACACTCCTCCCATTCCCCTCTGGCTCTGCCTAAGCCAAATGCAACTGTGGGCACAGCAGCACAATTTACCTCTCTGGCCCTAGGTCATACATCTGGTCCCAGGGTTAATATGCCAGTCCTGGTGACCCACTGCTGGACAAAGACTTTCCTCTTCTGTTTAGGGAGTTTTATGAGGGCGAAACTCATCCCAACCAAGCAACATTTTAGTCACTTCTCCCAGAATGTATTTCCATGGTGGCTTTCTTCTTCATGGTGTAATTGAGTGTGTCTTCCATCTCCCTTGCAGGGATTTTCTCTTTCTGTTTTGAGTTAATTTTTCTAGTTTCCAGATCCCTTGTCCTCCCAGCTTGTTTCCTGGCCTGTTGCTGTGTCCCTTCTCGAGTACACCCTCCCAGGCCTGCAAGTGAGGGCCTCTCCTTCTGCAAACCTAAAAACTGTGCTGTGTAGTGCTAGAACTCTTCCCAACCCCATCCCGGACTTGGGGCTGCTTGGAGGGGACCTCATGGTTTGGGGTCTTGCACAAGAGTCCTACTAGATTCCTAGAAGGCTTGTGCCATGCAGGACTCCCCTTTAGTCCTCACTCTGTGATAACTCTCACCACACAAGGATGACAAGGAACAGATTTCCTTTCTTCCCTCCTCCAAACTAGAGCCATACCAAGACAAGGATGGTTAGGCCTGCCGAGCAGAAGTCACCTGAATTTGCACAGCCCATGAAGGACAGAGTTCACTTGGGGTGAAGATGCAGTGAACAGCACGGCCTGCCAGCTCTGAACATGGCCCTCCCATTTTGGCTGTAGGAAGAAGGCAGGTTTCCATGTAGGACTGACACCAGTGGAAGTGGTGAAGTAGAAACAGAGGTGTGATTCATGCACGGGGCTCTGGATGAATCAGCATATGGAACAGTCCATCCCCATGTCCCCCTGAGCCCTGAAAGCACCAGGTCCTGGTCCTCATCTTTCCCTGCAATGCTTGACAAGGCCATGCTGGAGGGTAACATATCTCCAGTCCTGGAGGCGTGAAGAAATGACTAATATGAATGATGAAGCCTATACAGTAATCCACCAGAAGGCAGAAGTACAACAGAGCTGGAACAAGCTTCTACAAGAATGATAGTCATTGTCCCCAAATTCATGAAACTGCAGCACCAAGATTCTGATGGAGGAAACCTCATCCTGAGGAAAACTGGCAGACCAGCAGTTGCCTGACAAGAACACAAAGGACAATTGAAATGGGTGTGAATGGTGCAGCCTGCACCTTCACTCTGCTGAGTGGGAATATTGAGTGGAAGAATGATGGTCGTGCATCTGTTGAGTACCAAGCCTTTCTTCCCTTGTCTGAACAGTTCTAACTCACTCAGCCTCTTCTCTTAGGAAGATGCAACGAGAAGATGCTTCTTTTGCCCTTTCAACAAGATGGAACAATCCAGCATTGTCCCTTTGCCCCTGGTGACTCCCCAGAAAACAGGCCATATTCTAGAAATGAAAGCAAGGACACAATCTCACACATAGCGATGATCAACACAGAGGCAAATGAGATAAGTGGGAATCTTCCCATGGGAGTTTTCCAAACAAATCCTCAAGCTGTCCAGTGTTTGCTCTCCTGAAGACTCTGATTGTGATCCTGGCTTTTGTCCAGCTTCCTCCTCACAAGGTATTGAATTCCAGCATCTCCTGGTCACCACGGACAAGCTTATTCCAAACATTTACATCCCAAGCAGCTCTTCCTCTTTGGTAATTGTGAGAGCCAGCACAGCGCATCTCCTCATTGTTGGGTCCTCCATAACCTGTGTCAGGAGGTTATGGTAAGGAATACTCGAGAATCCTCCTGGATTGCTCAGAAACTGCAGCACAAGCTGCTAAGCCTGACAGCTGCCCCTGGGAGCTGCCCTCACACACATACTGCTAGGGCTCGGGGCTGTGGAGCTGGTTTTCAGTCTGTGAGAGTACAAAGCAATCAGGCACATTGCAATCCCACTCCCTGTGGATTAATTCTTTCTGCCTGTATTGTCACAGCTGGTAGCACTTTTGTTTTTTCTGCCTTTCTCTTTGTTAGTATTTCCTTCTAGGCTGCTTCCAATTCAGATAAGTCTTTCCTTTCAAATCATTCTGAATTCAAGAAAACTGGAAACCAGGACTCCTTTGAGGATTCAAGTGGATGGAGAAACTGCCATCAACCCTTGAGAAAAAGAGAACTAGATCCAGCAAGTTCATTACTGAACATGAGCACACTTGCTGTTCTCGTTGGTCCTTGGAACCCTCTCAAGCATTCTTCATCCTGCTTCAGGTGGCTGTTTGCTTCCAACCCCAGGCACCTTCACTGCTCCCAGCATGTACTTCGATCTGTTTCCACCTCCTAAAGAGGAGCCCCAATGGACTTACTGTGTGGTATAGTTTGGCAGAAAAGCTGATGAAGTTTTATCTTCCAGCTTGTGGTTCTCAGATCCTGAGTATGTCTGAGGGAAGTGGCATTTTGTGCCTTTCCCTGCAAACTTGAGTTCCAGAATACACCCTGTAACTGCAATATTTTCCATAGCTCCTGTCCCATTGATCTTCTCTGTATCCATGCCATGCTTGTTGACTCTTTCTATACTGCAAGGATCTCTGAAAGCAGATTCAGGCTTCTCCTTTGCCTCTTCTAGGAGGGCACTTTTTATGATCCAGTAGCACTGCTTTCAGTGCTTCAGGGTCACTGGTTCCTGGCAATTCTGCACTGCCACGTATCACCTTGTTGTCCCAGCATACTGGTCTGAACACCTAGATTTGTGAAGTGAAAATATCAAGGATCACTCATGAAGTTCTTCATGCCTGGAACAGATAGAAACCCACAGAGAATCCTTTCTTAGACAACTGAGGAAAGATGTACAGGAAGATCGAGGTCATTGGTCCATGTTTTCCCGAAGCATGCTGCCCATGTTTATGGAGCAGGACAGAGAAATAGGTTGTTGCTGTTTTGGAGATGTTGCATTGTTTCCGGAGCCTTCCACCAAGGAGGTAACCTCTCCCATCCCTGGTCTCAGCTGTCTGTCACCAGGAGTAGTAAGGAATTTCTGTGCAGGCCAGTGCACACTTTGGTTACCTTTGCCTCTTTGATATTCTTTATTTCCAAGTTAGTCACCTGAATGCTGGAAGATCAGCTGCTGATCAGCTGGGAAGAGCAGATTGGTTTGAGATGCTGAAAGGACAGTCCTTTACTGTCCCTCTGCTTTAGAGCCTTTGCACACATTTACTAAGCCTGCTGGTGATGCCATGGAAACGGAAGTCAAAAAATGGCAAGAAAGCACATCTGTGACTCAGTCTGGACAGTGCCCAAATGAAGCCTGAAACCAGCAACCAAGAGCAGAACAAAGATTTTGCCAACACTATTTTTAACTAACTGTTCAGGAAAAGAGAATAGAGCTTTGAGCAGAGGGGTTGCATAGGACCTGTCATTGTGGAGCTGGAGGTATAGTGTAAATGTGTTTTTCTGGGGCAGGTCAGAGCTTTTGGCCATTGGTTACATAAAGGTGTTTAGAAATTTAGCGTCCGACCCTGCCTGCAGCCTGTTGTGCACAAAAAGCATACTCAGAGGATATCTTCTACACACAGTTTAAGCTCCTCCTCTCTTGTAACTAGTTCTGTGCCCTGATCTTTTCACACTTCAGGTGACATCCCTCTGCAATCGCCATTAGCTATCCCATTCCCTCCTCACTGCACCCCTGCCTGACTCTTCACATGGAGAAACCAGCTGGTGGAACAAGGAAGAGCAAAGGCTGTGTAGCCACCTTAGGCCATTGGGGATACAATGAGATCCAGTGAGGATTTTTATCCCCAGGAGTATCCTTAGGGACACTACCATGTAGGATTTTCATTCAAGTTGCTTTGAGCAGTGCTAGAGCCACCATGTATGGCTGTGCCTTTTGTAGTCATACTTCATGACCTGTAATGGACAGCTATTTTGGCATGCTCTGGTGATCCTTTCTCACCTTCAGCTCCACAAAGACAGGTCCTATGCATCCCCTTTGCTTAAAGCTCCATCCTCCTTTCCTGAGACATTGGTTAAAAATAGTGTTGGCAAGTTCTTTGTTGTGCTCTGGGTTAGTGGGCTCAGGCTTCACGTGGGCACTGCCCAGACTGAGTCACAGACATGCGTTCTTGCCATTTTTGGACTCCCTTTTGCAGGGTGTCACCAGCAGGTTTAGGCTTTTGTGAGCAAACACCAAATATACATACTAGTATATGTATTTTAACACATACACTCACTAAATGGGGAAAGAACAAGTGCTAAAGAGGGAAGGCCACTAATAGGTCCTGTGAAACCACTTGTGTATTTGCAAAGGGAGACTGTTTGAGCTGGAATGATGCTACTCTTCATCTGTTTTCTTTTGCCACTGTGAGTTTCTGTGTTGCAACGAGCATCTTGTGAAATGTCCTTGCATGGAAATGATGAAAGTGCGCCAGTCTCCATGTGCTGTGGGGAACACCCAGGATATGGCTTTGCCTGCACACCAGATTAGAGACAGTGAAGACTCCTCACTGTTGTGGAAGCCGCCCTTTGTAGGAGGAAGACTGTATTTGGGGCCACATTGGTAACAGGGATTCTTGGAGAAGAGCGAACTCTGTTTTCAGACTGATGGAGGTAACGAATCGCCAAGGGACAGTCAATCCTGGAACTGCAGGTAACCCCCTCCCCATCCTTTCTGTCCTCCTGTAGAAGGAGGAATATGCAGGGAAAAATACATGGTTGGGATGGATAATGGGCATGGTATGGAGGCTGTCCTCATACCAGGAGAAGGGACTTAGGACAAAAACAGTGCAGCAGATGAGGGAACTGGGGTGTGTCTGGGGTGTGGAGAATGACCTTTTTCCTGGAGCCAGGGGGAATGAAAGTCCATGGTGGCTATGGTCTGCCATTTCCTTCAGGGTTTTTTTCTGTAAACAATAGGACTGAAGTGTTCTACCTTATTATCATTACCCTGGTAAAACTGTCTGCATCAAGCTGAGCACAAGTCACTGCTCTATTCTCTGGTGTCTGGAAGGAGAACCAAGCAAGGGTTCACCCAAGAGCTTCTAAGTGCCTCTTTCCCCTGTGGAATCAATCATTTTTCTGTGTCTGGCTGTGCAAACACTGAGCTGGACAGTTACTCCTTTGGGTGACAGTATGCTATTTCAGGAAGAGGGTTGTGATACAGGTCCAAAAGGAAGGTAGATGAGAGGAAGGATTTGTAAAGTGAGCTGAAGAGAAGAGAGGTACAAACAGAGCATTCAGTGAAAGACAGGGATCATGGAGGGCAGCAAGGAAGATGTGTTGAGGAGAAAGGAGCTCTGAGAGTACAAAGCAGGAGTGAAGAAAAGAAAGCAGCTTCAGGACAGCCCCAGTGTTAGTCTGCTCTGTGGGTCTGACCCACTGCTATTGACAAGCAGCAGGACCTGCTGACAGCACCTGTGGGGCTCCCCAGGCCATGGAACAAAGGTACCAGCAGGGTGTTGGGGTACAG
>JAWWEE010000460.1:0-10826 GCA_035221455.1 Xenops minutus | reverse complement strand
GTCCAAGGCCAGGTTGGACAGGGCTTGGAGCACCCTGGGCTAGTGGAAGGTGTCCCTGCCCATGGCAGGGGGTGGAAGGAGATGATCTTTAAGGTCCCTTCCAACCCAACCCAACCCAACCCATTCCATGATTCTGTAATTGGGGCTTGCCTGTATTTTTTTCAGGAGCTCACTGAGAAGTCACAGGAGTTTCTCGGAGCAGGTGGGCTCTCCCCTCTCCCCCACGCTGGCTCTGTGCTCAGCTCTGGGACTCCACAACAGCTTCCACAAATATTTGCTCCGTGATATGACAAGGTGCCAAAAGAGACCCAGAGCAGCAAGAAAATCTCCGGGAAAAACAATTAGAACACACCTGCGATTTTTTTTCCCCCTCCAGTAACCATGGCAATAATCTTTTGGTACCTCAGGGTTACTGGGCAGCTTTCCAAAGCCTTGGAAATGGCAAGTGGACAAATCCTGCTGGATGCTGAGCAGGTCCAGGGAGGGAAGGGTGGTTTGAGCACTTTGCAGGAGCAGAGCCCTGGCTGCTTTTAAACCACGTAACCTCCCACCCCGGCAAACTCTGCGTGTGAGCAGCCCTCCCTTGAAGTGGTTAACTCAGCTGTGAAGCCTTCTATCAGCCGTAATAGCTTCAAGGTGGGGAATAAAAAATGGAGAGTGTTTAAATTGTTAATGGGTTTCATGTTCTTGTCACTGTTGAGGGTTTGTTCCCTTTTATAAACTCATAGTTTTTGGTTGACATTGCTTTTATGTGAGCCATCAGCCAGTTGGTGATGGTGTTCCTGTGTTAGACCATTACTGCCGGATTGTATTTGCAGTAAAGAAAGAGAATGGAGGCCGTAAATCTGCAGCCAGAGATTTAGGGCTCTGTTTCCCTGCAGTTTAGGTCCATGTGCTCGGGAAGTCCATTCTCCTCGGGCAGAATTACACCCTTCCCAGCGCTCCTGCTCCGGCGCTGATGGACGGGGCTCATTCCCTCGCTGACGCCGCTCCGGCCGAGCCCGCAGGGTGGGGAGGTGGGTGGGCAGGGGAGGGGTTTGGTTCATCTCATCCTCCAAGTTCCTGAGAAATAGGGAAAGTAGGGGAAGGGCCTTAAAATACTCATTTCACGACATCCCGCTCCCGGCTCAGGGTGGGTTTGGGGGTATCGACCCTTTGGGTGCTGTGCAGGGGTCACACGGTGATTTGGGGTCATTGGCCATTGGGATCATTTGGGATCAGAGGTGTTGGATGTGCATGAGGATGCTCCAGAAACATCCTGGGATGTTCCTGCTGTGCCATGGAGGGTCACAGACCACAGCAGTGAATTGGCCATCGTGTCTTTTTGCTCACCAGGTGTCCAGAGATGGATGTTTAGCACTAGGAATTGTCTTGATGGAAAACTCTGCCTTTTCTGAGTCTTCCCAGAAAACCTGGTGTGGGGATTCAAGCACTCCCGAGTTGTGGTCTTGGCTTTGCCCACTGATTTATTCTGAGCTGCATCAGTACAAAGGGAAGGTGGTGAGTGGGTGGTGGGGTGTTAGAAGAACGAATTGGCCATGTGGGGGTAAATTCCCACAGCCACTGGCACATTTTCCTGGGATTTACCCCAGCAGAACTGGAGCCTGAACCAGCTGAGGGCTGAGGGCACTGAGCTCTTGCAGTGGAGGGATGCAGGAGGTGCTGGAGGGAGTGCATGTGGTGCCTTTTCCCTCTTTTCCTGTGGAGCAAAGCCAGTGTTGGATGCAGAGTGGTCCCTGAGACCCCCTCCAGCACATCTGGGCTTGTCCCCCCTCTCCTTGTCCCCACACCACGGGCGTGCAGGATTTAATTGCACACAGACACTGAGCCCGTGTTCACCCATTAAGGGCGTCAGATGATCCCTTCAGGAGCTGTCAGTCCAAATTGAGCCTAAAGTCTGCTGCTTCAGAGATCTAATTTTCATAATTAGCCAGGCCCACTCCTGCCTGCCTCCATCCCTCTCCCCCTCTTGCCACCCATCCGCATTGGAAAGGGCACATTCCCGAGGGACTCATCGCTGCCTCTGCTCCAAAAGGCTGTGGAGTTCATCCCGGGGTCAGGCATGGATCCTGTGCAGGGAGCCTGGGGTGCTCTTCAGCCTCCCAGGCTGGTGCAGGTGCATTTTAGGAGGGCTGGAAAAGCATCACTCAGCCCTCCTTTTGGAGAGATGAGGCGTGGGAATGCCGGGATACAGCCTGGATGGGGCTGTTCCTAATGCAGAGCTGCCAGCTCTAAGCATTACTGAAAGCCAAGCCAGCCTACCCCACTCTTCCCCTTCCTCCTCTTCCTCTCCCAAAATGAAAAACCGGGACTTTTTGGCTCTCAGAGCAGGTGCTGCCTGGGGAATCCAAGCAGCCCCCAGGACCCCACATCAGTGCACCCCTCACTGCCCTCCAGGTCGAGGCGGTGCTGCCTCTCATTCTGAGATGTCACAACCAGGGGGGCTGGCTTTGTTTTCTGTCTTTTACCTCGTGTTTTGGAGCTTTTCTATCCTTCACAGGGAAGATGAAGCTGTGCTGGGTGTTCCATGGCTTTAAAGGGAATCTTTGCAGTCCTCGTGATGAAATCACACAGCTGGGAAGTGCTGGCTCATGGAGCAGGGATCTGGGAACTCCCCTCCAGCCCCCCACCTCAAGCTGCTCCAAGTGGGGGTTCCAGGGCCTGACCCCCTCCCCAGGATGAGGTTTTACCCTCTGGGATGGGAGTTTGGGGGTTCTGCACCCTCGCAGGTCCACCTGGCTCACACAGGCTGAAACATTTGACTCCAGGACAAATATTGACCATCCTGGTGGGTCCACCTCTGCCCCAAAGACCCCCAGATATGTGTCACCCCTTCTTAGGGCTGTGCCACTTCTGGCACTGGTTCCTCCCCGCCTGAGTTACTGGTTTCAGTCCCTTGTGGCAGTGCAGAATAAGGTGTTTCCCACTCCAGCTGCCAGTTGTTCTCCTCTCAAGGTCCTGCAGGCAGAGCAGGGCGACAATTCCCTGCCCTCCATGCCCTGTGTGTGTCTGTCTGGGTGTGTGTGTGCATATATACACATATATGCATATATGCATATAACTATTACCATAAGTGAAGGTTGAGCACATTATTCAAACCTCAGCTTTTCCCTCAAGTCTGCTGTTTGCAGAGACAATGCCTGTCCCTGGGGCTCTCTCCCATAAAACCTGATTATCATATATTCCAGGGCATAAACTTCAGGCGTTCCTGGCTTTGCCTTCCATTTCCCTCTGCTTGGATCCTTCCTGCTGCAGTTTTATTTTCGTTAGGATATTTGATCTGCAGGCTGATACTCTTCTTATTCCTCTAATAAGGCGGGCAATCCTTGGAGAATGTTGATACCTTTATCTGGAGCCCCTTGGAGGATTTAATACCACCCAGGCTGCTCCGTACCCTTTGCTCCCAGCCGTGCCAGCACAAATTCGGGATGGTGACAATGCCAGGACCTTGCTGAGCCCAGGCTTTGCTGCTGTGTAATTCCAGGGACTGCCAGAAGTCAGGACTGCTGCCCCAGCCTCCATGTTAATGTTATTGATGTTGGCTGGTTAGTGATGCCGTTTCCATCCTCCCTCTCCCGTCACCAGGCCATTCACTGCTGCTTTAGTGTTGCTGCTGCCCGGGTTTCATCCATGCCCCTGTGTTTTCCAAGGGCTTTTTCTTCTTTTTGCATCACTTGCCTGGCTCTCTCCGTCCCTGGTGATACCTCAAGCCATGCAGAACCCTCTCACCGTGGCCTGCCAGCCCCTTGCCTGTCTCTGGAAGGCTAATCCAGCATTATAATATCCAGACAGCAAAAAGGCACCTCCTTTTGCTCCCCCCACCCTGTTTCACTCTTTTTTTCCCCCCTTTTTTCTTTTCTTAATTCACTGTCTAGTGAGTTTCTGATTGACTCAAAGACCAATTAAAGTAAAATTTAATGGGAGAATAGATTAACTCCCCGAGGTTCCCCTGCCATCCATCACATTTTTATAGCAGGAGCAGTGAAGAAGCTCATAACTTCATGCTGTGAATGTGATAATAAAGAGGGCACGGAGAGGATTCCGATTTACTGCCGGGCTGATGTGCACCGGGGTGGGATTTACTGCCCCAATCCCATCCTCCTTTTATTTGGAGGGAGGTCACTGGATCTACACCCAGGAGATGGGATGGTGGGATGGATCCTGCAGCTCCACGGCTCAGGAACCATCTCTGCTCTTGGATGCTCCATCTCAACCCCAGTTCCTAAGTGAGGTTGAGGTGTTGGGAGGCACCACAGCTCCTTACCTGTGTCCCTGCTCCATGGATCCTGGAATCACGTGTTCCAGGATGTCCCTTGCCATCGAGACAGGCACCAGTGGTGGCAGGGAGGTGGTGGCAGGCAGAAGTTACCTGATCAAGGCCAGGCAAGACATGGGTATCACTCCCAACACAGGAACCTGGTGGGAATCTGCTCCTCGTCTGTGGCATCAGGGACTTGTGAGGGGATATTATTTGTCTTCCTGAGGGTCAGAAGAAATGTGAGGGCTACAAAGAAGTGTGTTTCCTCTGGGATGGATTATAAAGGGGCTGTGCGGGGAGAAGGAGGAGGGCGAGACAGGAAAAGATGCATCTCCCCGGTGGGTTTCACTGAAAAGGTTCGTGTGTGCAACAGGAATGAAGTGAAGAAGAGAGAGAATTTATCTGGAAATAATAGAAACTATTTGTTGGATTTTCTAGGCTGAAGATGTGGAGTTAATCATTATTCCACGAAGCCCTGAGTGATGTCCCTTGCAGCTTCCCTCCATAGATAGTGTTCCGGTGGGAGTGCTCCGAACGGTATTTTGTCAGGCACTATCAGCAGTATTGAGCCAACCTGAGCACCTGATTATTAATCCTTTTCTCCCAGTGACATGACGGCAATCGATGGCTGAACAAGCTATTGAAACTGCAGCAATCAACTGGGCTCCACTTAATCCAATGGGATCCTCACTCGGGGCCTGGCAGGAGAAGGGGATTTTAGGGGAAAGGCTGGGCTCGGTGGCAGAGCTGATGCTGAGCCTTCCTGGGGATGTTTAGAGGGGCAGGAACCACGTCCTGCCTGCTGTGTTGTAGCCTTTCCAGGTGTTGCAGCGCCCTATTTCACCCACATGAATGTTATTAATGAATTCCAGGTGT
The DNA here is from genome assembly GCA_035221455.1 of Xenops minutus. Taxonomy (NCBI): domain Eukaryota; kingdom Metazoa; phylum Chordata; class Aves; order Passeriformes; family Furnariidae; genus Xenops; species Xenops minutus. Next base: position 5,692 of record JAWWEE010000460.1, on the reverse strand, counting down.
TAATTAATGATGGGCATCAGCACATCTTGTAGCAGGAGGAAAAATTAGGGATTTTTGCATGTTTTTTACACGCTGAGGTTCCCACTTGGTGCACACACACGTGTGTGTGTGTGTGTGTGTGTGTGTGTGTGTGTGCACATGCCAGGGGCTGTTTCTGCCATGGGATTTTATCCACAAGAAGATGTTTTTCCCCCTGCTCTGTGCTGAGGTGGGACACGGGTGGCCGTGGGGGACAGAGGGGGGTGGGCAGTGCCATCTGCTGGTAAATCCGTGCTGGAAATTCCAGCCATTCCCAACTTTGCCAGTGGAATTGGTGCTTTGCCCTGGGCTGGGCTGGGGTGGAGATGTTCTGCTCCCAGCCCTGATGAATCCCCCAGCATTCCAGAGGGAGCCCTGAAAGGTTTGTTGACCTTCTGGGTAGGTCTCAAGAGGCAGAAGCTCCTCAAGAAAATAGAAATAGGAAAAAAAAAAAAAAAAGAAAATAGAAATAGAGGAAGACCTGAAGCAAAGCTTTTGCTATCTTTTACCATCTTGCTTTTACCAGCTGTCATACTGGGGAGGGGGAACGTGTTGGTGCCCACCAGTCCTGGGACTGTGGGCTCAGGTGACCCCCATGGCCCTGCCGAGAGCTCAGCAAAGGGTTTGTAGCAAAAATTTGGGGATTTGAGCAGGTGAACATCCCTCCTTATCCTTGTGCTCGAGACAACCTGCAGGAGGGCAGAGATTGGGGGAAGCCTCATTTTTGGACTTTGGGTTGGGAGCACGGCCGGGTCCTTCCCCAAGTTGCTGATGGATCTTTGGCGTGCAGAGAGTTGGGAGATGTCCCATCCTGTGCCTCCAGAGCTGCTGCAAGACTGTCCTGCCACCCCTGCCAGGGATTTACGGATTCCCCAGAGCCAGCCCTGATGTCCCCCACCCTCACACGGGGCTGAGCCCACCGAGCTCGGCTGGTGCCCGTGCCACCCCAGCAGCCTGTGCTGCCAGGTGGGACAGCCCCTCGTGGGGAGGGCGAGGGTGGCTGCCCTGGGCTGTCAGCCCTGCCAGTGCTCCCTAATAAGGTTGGCCATTAAGGTGGGTCAGTGATGGATGGATGTGTCCCCGTGCCCCAGCCCGGCGTGTGCTGAGACACTCCCTGACCAGCAGCTGTTGTACTGCCTGCCTTGTTAAGGGTCTCTGGCGGTGACATCAGCTATACATCAACCTGGCTGATGCCTTTGATTATTTGGACAGCTCTTGGCATGATGAATCGTTGGGATTGATCTGTCTTTTCTTCGCGTTCGCTCCTTGCCCTGTTTCTCCCAACTCTCCCTGCTCTCCAACCACAAATCCTTTAAAGGCTAGTGCCTTCTCAAACAACTCCAGTGTCCAAAACACTGAGGAATCTGTAGGTAAAGAGGCTGAGGTGGGATGGCAGGGAAGGACAGGGAGCTCTGAGCTGGCCCTGGGGTGAGGTGACAGCTGTGGGGACGGCTCTGACATGGCATTGCCATCCCAGCGATCCACATTGCAGGGCTGCTCCAAAAAGGGGCAAGAACTGAGTGTTAGTTGTGTCTCAACTAACCCTGGTGCCGATTTGAGCATCCTGGTCTAGTGCAAGTTGTCCCTGCCCATGACAGAGATGGTTCTCAAGATTCCTTCCAACCCAACGCATTCCATGAACCTGTGCTGAATGCAGCCCAGGGAGGCTAGAGCACAAAATGCTTCCTGGGAACCTTTCCCCTCCTCTGCTTTGCAGTAATTAGCCCTTGCAGCTTTCAGTAATTGCTGTGTGTCTGTGCTTGGCTTGTTGGGATGGAATGATGGAGCCATGTGGTTGCTGTCCTGAATCTCCCTGTGACATCTTCTCATGGTCCTGGTGTATCCAGTACCTTCTGGCAGCTCCCAAACCCCTCTCCCAGGGCCTTGCCAACATTGCCCTCCTAGTGCAGTTCTAGGGTGTCACAAAGACACCTCCCTTTGACCCCATCAGTGATGTAAAAATAGAGCTGGGAAGAGTCTCTTAAATGTCCCTCTGATGGATGAATCCCATGACAGGTTTTGGACCATCCTCTGCAAGAGGAGCTGGATGGCAACATCTCTGCAGGACGTGTGGTGGGGGTCAGAGGTGCTGTGAGGGCTTAGATGTGCTCTGGTGGGCTCAGGGGTGTTGTGGTGGTCTCTGAGATGCTTGGAGGGCTCAGGGGTGTTGTGGTGGGCTCAAGGGTGCTCTTGGGGGTGTTGTGGTGGGCTAAGGGATGTTGTGGTGGGCTCAGGGGTGTTGTGGTGGGCTCAGGGTTGTGGTGGTTTCTGAGATGCTTGGAGGGCTCAGGGGTGTTATGGTGGTCTCTGAGATGCTCAGAGAGCTCAGGGATGCTGTCGTGGGCTGAAAGGTGCTGTGGAGCAAAGCCTGGGGGTCTCCTCACCAATCCACCTCCCCTGCCCACGACTCTGGGGGTCTCCTTGCGTGGCTGTTTCCCTGCTCTGCTTTCCCAGTGCTGGGAAATGGCTCCCTGGGCTCCCCGTGGCCGAGCTGCTGTCTCTGCATCGCTTTGAACTCTTATCTGTGGCGTCTCCTGCCTCTGGCTGGGGCAGACGTGGAGCCCCGTGCAGGGCCTGATAACCTTTCTCGTGTTCATTAAGGGCCCACTTAGTGCTCTGTGGGACTGAGGAGAGACAGTCTGGAGCAGAGAAGCAGCGCAGGGCTTTTAGCCTGGGTAATGCAAAACTTCATCAATAACCTTCCAAAGGCGAGCCCAGAACTTCAACCCGACCCCAAAGTACCCCCAGAGAAAGGAAAACCTGTGAGGTTAACTCAGAGCATCCCCTTGTGGGTGGAGGGGCTGAGTGTGCCCAGCTGAGTCCAAATTAACTCTTTGGGGTGAGGACCCTGTGCTGGGGGTGATGGATGGGGTGGTCTTTCCTTGTTCTTGAGTGCTGCTGATGTTTTGGGGGTGTTGGTGGCACCAGCACACTGTGAAAATCCAGTGGAGATCCAGCTGGGATGGCAATGGGGGCTGAGGGTTCACACAGGGGTGTAGGTGAGGCAAGTCCTGAGTTCTTTGGTCCAGCATTTTGATATCAGGACACAGATCTGCCTCAGCTGGTTTGAGCTCCTGTGCATGGACAAGGGGTCTCTCTTCCCTTGTAGTGTCTCTGAGGGCAGTTGGGATCTGTGGGGCTCCCCAAATCCCCACCCTGGAGCTGTGGGGAGCAGAACCTACACATCCCCCTCTCCAGTAACTTACTCTGATTTCCAGCCCAAAGGGAGTTGAGCCAGAGGCAGCAGGGAGGGAAACACCCCTTAAAAATTGTCGAGGTAATGGAAACAACCTTAAACTATCATATTTCAAGCATAACGCCATAATAAAAGTAACAGGATAATGATTTTTTTCAGCCCAGATATTAGAGGCCCAGATATTGATTGGTTGTTTCCCTTGTCGTTCTCGCCTCTGATGGAACTGCATTTTTTGACAGAGAGTGCAATAAAATGTACAGTTTCCAATTTGAGAGCCCTATAAATGTCATCTCTACATGCACGGTTACAAATTCTTCACGATGCTCCTCTCCCTCCCCTCGGCACCCCGAGGGTCCTCGGGGATGGAGGGAGGAACACACACCCTGTCCCTTCCTGGAGGAGAAAGTTTGGGGTGAACCAGCCCAGTTCGGGGCTCTAAAGATGAGAAGGTGCTTCATTCCCATGGGAGAGCTCTCATGGGCTTGGAAACACTGGGGTTCCAGAGTTAATACATCTTGTAGTCCTCAGATTTAGAGATTTTTGAGGCAAAACATCAAGCTTGTGGTGGCCCCTGGTTGCTCGGAGTTGAGCTGTCAGAACCCCACTGGGAATTATGTTCTACTTTTAATGTTTTTCCTGTGAGAATTTGGTACCTTTTGGACAAAGGTCTGAAGAAAAGCTGAAAATTTACAGGAGCATCCAGGGAAAAGTGCTGAGTGGTGGCATCTGAAGTTAAATAACACGGTGGCATGGGAAGTTATGTGAGTCCTCTTTGCTCCCTGCTCGTATTTTTGGGGTTTGGTTTGTTTAATGCCTTGTTGGCCATATCTGGGTTTCCTCCTTGGTTTCAGAAGTCGGGATTTTCAAAGGAAGTTAAAAAACTGAGTGCACATTGGAAGAGATAAGGTATCTGCTGTGGAGATAAACCCTCTATATCTTACCTCAGATGGGTTTGGGGAGGATACAGCCGAAAGTCTCTTGAGTTTTGGGGTCAGCAGAAACACCCACACTAAAGGCTCCACATACCCCAGAGATGGAGAGGGAGGGAAGCTCCACAGATGGGATGAGCGTGGTTGAACTGCTGTTATCCCCCTTTTTCTCTTTGATTTTCAAATCCCTGCCCAAATTCAGGGCTGGAAAAGGGAGTCAGCTGCCTCAAGTGAAGCAGCAGGATGCAAGGGAAGGTGAAGCAGAGATGAATGTGCTGCTCCTCTGCTGCAGGAATAACAATAATCTGTTTTATATAAATCTCTCTTCCACAAAGAGACTTGAAAGCACCATCCCCATCCCCAAGGTGCAGGGGGTACCCCGGGCTGGGTGATGAGGGCAGTCACCTTCCCTGAGCTGTGCTCGTGCTGTGACCTCCCGTTAGGCTTAATGCAACCTTTTTATTTATTTCCAATAAGTCCCCAATCAGTCAGAGCTCTGCCAGGTTCCCTCTAACCTCAGATCACAGACTCATAACCGGTTTTGGGGCTTTTATTGGTCTCTGAGGTGGCCAAAGCCATTAAAGTCCATGTTTTGATTTGATGAGAGACATTTCGAGGGTCTCAGTGTCTCCCTCACCTTTGCCTAAACATTTCAGTGCTGTGTCTGTGCCTGGAATTGGGGTTGCAGAGCCCTGCCCTGCTCTTCCTCAGCTCCCCCTCTTCCAGGCAGGAATTTTAAGGCTTAATATTGAAGAGGTACAGAAGTGGCACTGAATTTTCCCCTTTTCTCCCCATTTTCACGCAGCAGGTTAATGCCAAATCCCTTTACCCAGTGGGGTGCTGAGGGTTGGCTTAAGGTCTGAATGTCACCCCTGGGTCCTGAACCCCTGATCCAACCTGGATTTGTGGCCAAGGGCACGTCTGATTAACCACATTTTGTGCTTTTTATGATAAACTCCTGATCTATAACATCCTGGATTTATCACTTAGTGGGTATCTGAGATGTAATAAGAAGCAGCTTCTTTTTTGGCCCCGGCATTCTTTATCCACTGTCACTTTCTTATATTTCCAGAGGTGGGATCCAGCCAACACGATCGATACTTTATTTTATCTCCTTTTCCCAATAATTTTTTTAATCATAGTGTGTTTCTCTCATCCCCCACCTTTGGATAAATAATTACAGGGAAGCAGTGCAGCGTTCAGCACTTTTTGGAGAGAAAAACTGATGAAGTCAGGAGAGGGAAGGGCGGGAGCTGGGCCTTGCTCTTCCCTTGGCATTCCCATCGTGAGCAGGAATGTGGGCACGGAGGTGCAGCCACCCCAGAGTCTGTGAAAAATGTTTGTCACCCACCTGCCAGGGGTTACTGGATCCCCCTGAGCCCTGGGGGGACAGGGACAGGGACAGGGACAGGGACAGGGACAGGGACAGGGCAGGTTGTCACCTCTTCCAACCAACCTGTGCCTCCTGGGTGCAGGGAATCTGGGACCAGTCAAGGCTGAACTTGGCCAGTCTAACCAGTAGGACACGAGACTGGCCACTGGGAGAGCC
>JAWWEE010000459.1:0-10832 GCA_035221455.1 Xenops minutus | reverse complement strand
TGTCCCTGCAATGAGCTCTCCCCTCAGTCTCCTCTTCTCCAGCTGAACCCCCCAAGTGCCCTCAGTGTCCTCACACCTTCCCCTCCAGAACCTTCCCCATCATCCCTGGACACTCTCCAGTGGCTTCATGGCTCATATTCACCCCATTTCTCAGTCTCCCTCTCCCAAATGACCACACAACCCCTGCCCTCTCTCCTGGCTAAACACAGACACGTTTCCAAGGGTTCCAGACGCTGCTGGGAGCGCTGGGAGAGTGCTCTGAGCTGTAGGGTGAGCAAGGAGGAATCATTTAACTTGTGTATTCCGGGAGAGTCCACGCCAAAATAGATGCACTGCTACCACCTGGCCATTCTGCCTTGTTATCTGACAACTATGTGAATTATGCCGAGGGATTAAGGACCATAATAGCAACACGGCTGCTCTGTTAGGAGGGATAAATAGACAGATTAGCATCATGGGTTCAGTGTTAGACAAGCTAAAGAGATAGAACCAGACCGGAGGGAATAGGGGCTTTGCTCAGCTCCTCTGTGCTGCAGCAAATCACTGCTGTCTGTATGCTGAGACATGCCCTGCTCGTGGCAGCAGCAGAATTGTTCTGCAGCCAATTTAAACCTCGGTGCATTAAAATAAACCCGGGTTTAATGCCTGTGCAAAGCTGGGCTCGTGTTTCCTGCGGTGCCAGTTTACCTGTAAGACTCCTGGGGAGATTTGTCTAAATGCATTTGTCTGCCCTGGCGTGTTTTATCGTGGGCAATCTCCCTTCTGCAACAGTGGAAAGGGCTTCTCGAGCCGGCTCTTGGGCTTGGTTTGCCTCATTTAATGAGAGAGGCTCTCGGGCCCCAAGCCCTGTTTGGGGTTCAGAAGTATGTGGATAAGCTTTCAGGCCAGATGAGAATGCAGCTGCTGGACTTTGGGAGGCCTAAAGGGCTAGAAAACACGATTAAATTTCACAGCAACGAGAAAAAATGGAGCGAAAATCAAGAGTGTAAAGCGTTTAGAGGGGGGAAAAAACCCCTCATCTACATCAGATCAGGAGCTGGGGTTACAAGGGCTTGAGGCACTGCAGCCCAAACTGTGCCAAAACCAAACTTTTCTTCCCCAAATCCTGCAGAACTTCAGTCCCCTGTGCCTTGGGCATCAAACGTGGTGCAAAGCTCAACGTGGGCACCTTTCCCTGCTCCTGATGTCGAGTCCTCCCCTAAATAGTTACTTGGCCCTGTGCCTTTTTCTTACTGGAAAAGGCAAATGGCTTTAATGGGGTGCTGGCCCACTGCAGTGGTGCAAAAATGAGTGTACACGGAGCTCCACACTCTAATTTCTGTGAGGTTCTCTGGATCACAGCCTGTCACTGCTCCTTCTACGTGTCCTTCAGCCACTGTCGTGCTGTGGAAGCAGTTTAATTAAAACCTGCTAATGATAGCCGTGATCTTGATGGCTTAGGAAGGACCTCGGTCTGGGCAGCCCTTAATTTCACGCTGTTATTTACATCCATACCCAATGAAAACAACAAAAGCCCAGTTTCCTTTGAAGAGTTGGTCTAAATGAAGCCCCTGAAGTGTTTACAGTGCTGATGTCAGGTCCTTGGCTCCAAAAACCTCTTTTTTTTTCTTTTTTTTTTTTTTTCCACAGACCTGTTCCTACTGCACAACCTCCCAAAAGGGTGACAGAAATGGGTCAGCTCACATCCGATGCCCATTGACCAGCAGGGCTCATGCAGGTCACAATCCCTGAGCCCACTTCTGGCACCCAGAGCTGCTAAAAAAGATCTAGGACAGACTCAAGGAGGGAGAAGGGAATGAATGTTGGGGTCTGTGGCACTTCACAACCCTTTTCTCCCACAGTTTCTAGGAGGAGTGAGCAACACAAAGGAATAAGTCACATAAAAGAGGACAGTCCCATCCTTTCCTCAGGGATGTGCAGTTCAAGTTTTGAAGCAGGGAGATGGCCCTTGGCTCCTCCTCTCATGTGATTTGATTCCACTTTCACAGCTCAGGACACAAAAGTTGAGTGGTTTTGGTAGCTGAAGATAAGGAGATAAATAAGAGAAAAAGGTCTGAGCTGGAAGAGCTTCCACCTCCAAAAAAATAAAGATCTCAGTGCTGAGAACAGCATCTAAAATTCAAACACCTGAAGGGAGAACACACCCAGGGCCTGAATCCAGGAAGTTTGGAAGGTGCTGGAGATGTTTTGTTCAGAATTAAGAGGTACAGGTGGGTGTGATGGCTCCTCCTGTCTCGATCCTCCCCATCCAGTGAGGAGCTTTTAGATTTTATAGATGAGGTTCCTTTATTTTAAGGGAGACAAAAGGATACTCTGGATCCTTTTTCCAGCCAGGTAGGGTTAAAAAAAAGTCCTTTCCATGAGCTATTTTGGTTTACAAAGCACATGGGCTTGTGAGGAAAGGAAAGATAAATTCCAAGAGGGTGGATTATCACCAAAGAAATTCAGTTCTTAATCGTGTTCCTTCTGTGACTTCGGGAAAGTTGTTGCTTTTCTGATTTGAAGTCAGTGCTTCAACAAATTCTAGTCCCCTGCATCTGATTAGCACCCCTAAACTGAGGCTAAACCCCACATTTTCTTGCAGTTCAGTTTATTTCCACAACCAGCCCCCTGAGACAAAGGCTCTCAAAGGGCCAGAAGGCACCAAACCCAGCATAGCAAGATCTTGGAGCATCTTGCTTGCAAATAAAGAAATAAGAAATGATAATAATAACAGTAAATACACCTGAATTCCCACCTACACATTGAAATGTAGCATTTCCTCCAAAAGCAGCTGGAGAATCCAGCCCCAAACACACCGAAACCTTCCACAAAGCAATTGATGGGATTTATCTCCCCGTGCAGAGGAAGGGACATTTCATGGCCCAAACAGGTCGATTCTGCCCCTTATTTAGAACCCAGAGGGAAAAAAAAAAAAGAAAGAAAGAAATAAAAAAGGAGATACTTTGCAGTTAATGACGTTAGCAAGTCTTTCCCTTCCCCTGCCTCAAAGGTGGCTCAGGCCTTTCTGCTTATAAATCATTTTATTGGGAGTTAAAATACAGAGGCTGGAGCATCTCCCTGTAATGCGAGGTGCACTTCAAAGGGAACCTGCTTTCCTTCCCCAACTGTTAAGGGTTTATCAGCCACTAAAGATTCCCCCTGCCAGGGGATCCTGTTACACCATGCTAAGCCTGGGGTGAAGGCTATGGCTGCTAAACCCAGGGAGGAAGGGGAGGAAGAGGAGGGAGTTTTGAAGCTGCTGGGGATGGGTTTTTTAGGGGCTGTCGGGGCTGCATTGCACGGTTGGAGTTTTATGCTGGGACAAGGCTTGGGAAAAGGGCTGTGTGAGAAACTCAAGGGCAGAAAAACCCAGGCAGAAATGGGATTTTTCTTTAAAAAGGAGGTTTATTGTGGGTGTTTCGTAGCAGGGACCCTGTGCTGTGTGAGAAAGTCAAGGGCAGAAAAACCAGGGCAGAAACGGGATTTTTCTTTAAAAAGGAGGTTTTTCGTGGGTGTTTCGTAGCAGGGACCCTGTGCTGTGTGAATGTGCTGCTTTCCAGGGGTGTGGAAGGGCAAAACAGGCCACTGGAAACAACAGTTTGTACCTGCTGAAGGCATTTGGGGCTTTTTTTTTCCTCTGGAAATTGTTTTCCAAAGAATATATGAAGTGGGCAGATGTGTTAGAGAAACTGCTCGGCATTTCTGGGGGGGAAGGAGGTAGATACAAGGATACCCTCATGGAAAACATCTGGAAAGAAGATATCCAAGGAGGTTCTTCATGTTCTAGCCAAGCCCAGAGTCCCTCACCTGCTCCAAGGATCCCCCTCAATCCCTCAGCTCCCCATTCCCTTCCCAGCTGGGAAGGGGGAGGAATGCTGAGACTGGAAAACCCTCCCCAATTCCTCACTGCCCTCTCTGCAGATGATTGCAGGAGGGGCCATCCTCCCAGCCAGGCTGGCCTTGGGGCAAAGGTTAGAAGTGGTTCTTATTTAACCCCAAGGTTTGCACCCAGCCCTGCCAAGAGCCAGCCCGAGGTGTCCCAGCCACTTGTTCCCCTTGTTCTTCCTTCTGCAGAAGCAGCTGCCTGCCAGGATGGGGCTGGAGTGAATTATCCCGCCCAGATATGGGTCAGCTCCCACAATTTGTCAGACAAGGAGAGGAAAGGAAGGTCAAGAAGAGCCTCCTGTGGGAAAGAAAGCCCGTTGTGTTCCTGCCCAGCCCTAATCAGGACTCGATGTGGGAAGAAAGATGGATGGCACGAATGAGCCCCTAAATGGAAACAGGGATGGGAAAGCCAAGTCAGGCCATTGCTTTTTGGCAGAAGGGGAGAGAAGGGACACGTGTTTGTGTTCATGGGACCAGGGGGGCTGCAGGAGCCACGGGGGGAAAGAGCCACGTGGCCATTTATGGCCCAAGCACACCCCAAAAATATCCCACCAAAGCCAAAGGAGGTCCCTTGCCAGGTTGCAGGTCGGGTCATCTCCAGGTTCTCCTTGGAATCAAAGCAGGTTGAATCACCTTGGCCACGCTGGCCCAAAAATGCTGCAAATTGTGGGGTTTCCAAGAGGGTGAAGCAGAAGGATTTTAGGGAGGAACTCTACACCAAGGGATATTTACTGCTCCAAATGCCTTTTTTTTTCAGGTGGGAAGGGTTGGGGTGTGATGGTGAATTGGGACCATACAAAGTCCATACAAAGGTTTAGTGAGGAAGATGAAGATGCTTCCTCTGCTGAGTGCTGAGGGGTGTGAAAACCACCCACCAGAGACCTACAGACATCATCGAGGCTGCTGAGATCGTTCTTAGAGCAAACAGAATGGGAATACACAGATTTTTCCAGGCTGTACCTGCAGACACTTTGGTTCAGTGCTGAGCCTCTGCCACGGGTGGGTGATATGGTTAAAATAAATATTAAACAAGGTTAGTGGAGCAGAACAAATGACTCCTCACAAATGAGATTATCCAATGAATTTAGCCTCTCTTCCTCCTGGCATCTCCCAGGTCCTGAAGGTGTTAGCTATTTATAAGAACCTCCTGAATTGAAATAAACAGGTTGTGGGATGTGGAGTTGTTTTTTTTTTTGATTTGCAAACCACTTGTGTTTTTGAACAAATCATTCCCAGCAGTGAAATATTTTTCTTGTGACATTGATTGCTTTGCTCTTGCAATCTTCTTTCAAACACTTCCTCAAGCAAAAGGCCACCCCTCCCTTGAAAAGATCATCTCAGTAGGAGCATTTCGTAGTTCCTAATGGATTTCATACTCCAGGCAGGGAAGCAGGAGAAGTGGGATGGATCTCTCCACTTCCACACCACCCTAAGCCCAGCTTGGAACTCCTGGATTCAGAACTCCAAGCCCAACCCTGCCCAGTGATGCAGCTTTGCTACTTCCTGCGATGGAAATTCGTAATATTTACAAATTTTAAAATATTATCAACAAATAAAACAGCTTTTGGAGACGCAAATGTTGTGTTTTCCAGCTCTGCCTTTTCCAAGCCTGTCTCTCAGGGATGATTTCAGCTGTCAGAGGAAATTCTGCTAAAATAGAATAGAAATTTGAGATCAACCCTAGTTTTTACCTCTCTTTATAAACCCAAGGTCTGAGGATGAATGGGACTTGAGGAAGCTGAATCAGGAAGGGTTCACTGCTGTCAGAAAGCAGCTGCAAGGCGCTGTGTTTATCAACTGCTCTCTCCCTTGCACACTTCCTTCTCAGACAGCCAAGTCTTAATGGTGTTAAGAACTGCATTGAAACATTTCAGAAGAGGCTTTGATGTTCACACCTCACGGAGGTGAAGGAGATGTTGGAGAGTGGATTTCCTGCTGCTCTTGTTTGGCTCCAGACGGGCTGGGCTCGGGCAGAGAATCAGCAGCACATCGAGCCCCGCTATCAAGATTTGCTTTGCCAAAGAAAAGCTTTTTCAGAATGGCTTAAGCGCCACGGGAAGTGGCTCAAAGATTAAAACACCCCGGCAAAACCCTCCTCCTGATTATTGGGAATATTTTCCAGCCTTGACCACATGGATTATATTTAATTGGAGCCCCAGCAAAGACACTGGGGAGGTTGAGGATGGACGAGAGCTGGCCGTGGCAACTGGGTGACTTCACTGGTGGGAGCAGAGGTTCAGCACCGGGCTGAGCAAAGCCTAGCAGGGATATTTGGGTCCATGCCCTGCCTGGAAATTTTGTGATCAAGGTTTTTCTCATAAAACCTCCGGGAGGCCCTGTTTGTTTTTGATACAATGGCACAGACACTGCCATAAATCAGAGTGACTTCCCTGCCTTCCATTTAGAGCAGCGGAGGGTGCAGAGTCACACACAAACACTCCAGCCCAGGAGCTGGGAGCTCCTTCATTGCTTTGCCCTCTGGGCCCTCTGTCCTTTGGCCAAAACCCAAGTCATTCCCACATTGTTTAGGGCATCTCAGCTTGGGGCCACGAGGTTGGCACTTCGAGACCCAAAGCGGAGCGAGAAAACCAGGACGGGGCAAACAATCAAAGAAGTCAGTCCCAGGTTTGCCCCTCAACACAAAACCCCCCAATTTCAGCTCAAAGTCAAGTTTTACTGCTGGGAACGGGTTCCTCCACCCACAGCAGGTTCAAAGCACCACTTTCTGCCATATATTTAGTTCCTAAAGTCCCTGCCCCACATTTAAAACAACCAGCTGCTCTTGCCAAATGATGCTGCAAGTTTTTATTCATTCCCATCAGGCTCAACCAGTGCTTTGCCACAAGGACTCCAGGATTAGGCTTATCATTTTCATCTGCAGCAAAACATAACACACTGAATGAAACAGTGCTGGCTCTTCCCAGCAAGATGCCCTCAGGCTCCCAGGACTGGGACAACACCCTCAGTCTGGGGCACATTGCTGCTGCCAAGGGGGTGGCCACTGTGGTTCTACGAGGACCAAAAGTGCTGATGCCTTTCTGAGGAGACACTCAGATCGAACCCTGCAATGGTTTTGGGATGGAAGAACCTCAAGGACATGGGCAGGGACACCTTCCACTAGCCCAGGTTGCTCCAACCTGGCCTTGGACACTTCCAGGGATGGGGCAGCCAGAGTTTCTCTGGGCAATCTGTGCCTGGGAGGAATTCCTTCCCAATATCCCATCTGAATTTCCCCTCTTTTTGTTTAAAGCCCTTGTCCTGTCACTCTATGTCCTTGTGAAAAAAAACCCCTCTCCAGCCTTTTTGTGACCCCTCTTTAGATCCTGGGGCTGCAATTTTAAGAGATCATCTCTGGCTTTTCCAAAGCTCAGGTGGAGAAAGACTTGCCCCTGCAGTCTGGGCACTGGATAAATTCATTTACAGTTTGAATACCTGATAAATAACTTTACAATCTGGTCACCTGATAAATTACGTTACAGTTTGATTACCTGGTAATTTACTTAACAGTTTGATTACCTGAGAATTTGCTTTACAACTGGGCTCTGTCTATTTTTATGTGATTATTAGGGGGTTTGGGGGCTCATTTGCAGCATTTTTACTGGGGCAAGTATGCAATGGTTGCTCTTTTCTGTAACCCAACTGCATTTCTGAGTCTAATTCGTGCTGGTGACACGTGAGAGAACAACAGCAACCTCACAAGGAAGGGGAACAGCTCAGAGCATGGGGGAGAAAGAGGAACATTCCCAGCTGACCTTTAAGGGAGGGGGAGTTGCCTCAGAAGGGCCAGTTTGGACACTTCTCAAAGAGTTTGGGAAGGAAAACACCAGGCCAACAGCACCAGGTTGTGGCAGCTTAGTGTGGCTCCTGGGAATGCTCAGAGACCTTCTCATCATCATCATCGTCCTCATCATCCCTGTGTTTAACACCCTCATCCCCAAAAAGCACCAAGGAATGCTGGGAGACCTTCCCACCACCACCATCATCATCATCATCATCATCATCATAATCCTCATCATCCCTGTGTTTAACACCCTCATCCCCAAAAAGCACCAAGGAATGCTGGGAGACCTTCCCATCATCATCATCATCATCATCATCATCCCTGTGTTTAACACCTTCATCCCCAAAAAGCACCACTTTGAGGAACACTGGGGAGACCTCCTCCTCCTCCTCCTCCTCCTTCTCCTCCTCCTCCTCCCTATATTTAACACCCTCATCCCCAAAAAGCACCAAGAAAGCTGGGAGAGCTTCTCACCATCATCATCCTCCTCATCCCTATGTTTAACACCCTCATCCCCAAAAAGCACCACCTCAAGGAGCAGGATGGAGCTCTGACCACAGTGACAGCTGGTGAAATTCATTGATATCACCCCCAAATGCCACTCAGTTTTATTTTTAAAGAGCAGATCTACTTTCCTTGCCTAATGTTTGGTTTCTTTCATGGAAAATTGCATTAGTTTCTCATTTTGGTGTTCTCTTCTCTCCCACTGAGGAAAATGGCACAGTGACATTTGCTGAATTGGTTAAAACTTCATTTGCCTCTGAATTATATAACATTAATTGGTGGGCTGTGGGTAAAGACAGAAGGTTTACCTATCTCTTTGCTCCATTTCTATTTAATGTGAGGTTAATTACAGGGATGCTGTTTATTCCTGCAAATTAAGAGATGTTTTGAAGGCCCCCACCAGCACAGAACAGAGAGAGATGAGACACCCCTGAGAATTCCCAGTATTTTGTGGATACTGAACTGCAGAGCCCTGCTGGGTTTTCAGCTTCTCCACATCGAAAACAGACCCGCCCTGTGAAAAATTTCGAGTCAAATCGAATAGAATTCCTTTTCTGGCGCTTCATTTGGCAAATGTGAAGCTCTGCAGGGCGATCCAGAATGTGGCTGTTTGTTTACTACAGCTGGAAAGTGTGTCAGAAAATCGAGATTATGTGAGCAGCCTAGAAATGCAGCGAGCTGGCAGGGACAGAATTGCTCTGAGCCCCTTTATTAAACCAAACATCCATTTTCTCCCAGGCAGAAATCACAACGCTCTCCATCATAAAAATGATCAATAAAGCACTGGCTTGCGACTCCTGCTGCCTGGGTTAATTTTGGTATTGAAATAAAGGTTTCTCAGTGCATGGAATTTCCTGGGGATTAATATCAAGAATCAGCATCCCAAAGGCCCCCATGTCTTGGTGTTCATTTATTCCCAGAAATCACCCACTGCCCAGAGCAGAACAAACCTGCTCCTGCTCACCACCCAAACCATCCACAGGTGATGCCCAGAAGCAAAAACCTGCAGCTCTCTCTTTTTTTTTGGGGGGAACAATTCCTGGGAAAGCTTTTTGATGTCATGTTTTGGAACTTCCCACCTCTGACTCCTTATAGCCCTGGGAAAAACAGAGCACGGGGACCCTCTGCACCAAGGAATGGTTGGGGAAAACAGCTTTTTTGGGGGAATTTCTGAGGGTGTGGGGCTGACCCGAGGACAATTTGGGCACAGTCACAGTTTGGGTTTATTTTCTGTTTCTTTCTAAGGGTAAAAGAATAGAAACAAGTGCTAAGGTTTGTTGGTAACTCGCCTTAAAAACGCAGCAAGTTTGGGCAAACAAATAAGAGAAGGATTAGTTTCAACTCCCCACACCCAAGTCTGAAGTATCTGGTGGCTCTTCTGACTTTAGCATTGCTTTGAGAAGTCAAGAATTTCCTGGGAAAACGATTTTCCTATTGAAAACCCCTCTACTAACAAAGACAAGTTGTTTATGAGAATAGAGCTGTTCTAAAAAAAGTCCCTTCTCTAGGAATTCCAGGCAGAAAAGCTTCAAAATTATCACAGAATCCCATTCAAGGCGTTTTTTCCACATGCAAACGTTGACATCATCAGTTAGATAACTCCAAAAAAACTGGTATAAAACCCCAAAACACATCCAAGAACAAAATCAAAGCTTCCATTTCAATTACTGAGTAATTATTTAACTGTTAGGGTTAATTTCTAATTCCATGAATGCTTGGCATCCAACTTTCCTGCAAGGGGGGAAAGGAGAACTTGCAGCTGGGCAAGGATTCCTTCAGTCCTGGACAATTAGTGTGGCCACATGAGTCAAGACATTGCCTTGCACAAAAATCAGTGGGAATTTCCACGGGTGGCCTTGCTGGGCGTGGGTTGGACACTTTAATCCTGATTCAGCCAGAAATCCATGGAATTCTTGTCCCTGGCTGTGCTGAGTTTGGGATTAACCTTTTCACAGCTCCTACCTCGGGGTGTGTTGAAGTGTGAAAGCTGAAATGCCCCATCCCAACCTCACAAACACTGCAGGGACCCTACAAAAACACTGCTCAGCCTCCCCAGAACTGCCCAGCAGAGGAGAAACAGGAGCTTAGAGTTGCTCCCCACCACCCTCACCCCTTTTTTTGGGAAGTTTATTAGCTGTCAACGGGTCAAACCTCCACTTAGCTGGGCAGCTGTGACCAGGCAGACTGTGAGACCTGCCAGGGAAGTTTAACAGGGCCATGTGAG
Organism: Xenops minutus; assembly: GCA_035221455.1. NCBI lineage: Eukaryota > Metazoa > Chordata > Aves > Passeriformes > Furnariidae > Xenops > Xenops minutus. The sequence continues at coordinate 456 of JAWWEE010000459.1, read as the reverse complement.
CTCCTCAGGTGTGGTCTGGGAACACCCAGATGGGAGGGAGAGCCACCAAGACTTGGGTGAGTTCACCTTTCACGTGGTGAAGTGAACAGAGGTGAGGACGAGGATAAAAAAGAGAGATAATCCCACTTCTTTTTGTTTGGGGATTGCCCCAATGGGATCCCCCACATGGTGAGGCAGCAACACCTGAGCTGTGATGCAGGGATTGTCCACACAAGTGGCCCTGGGATGCAGGAGACAGGTCACAAAATGCTTCTCGAACATCTGCCTCCCCTTTCCCACCTTAAGTTTTGGGGACAAGAAGGATGGGGAGATGCTGGTGTGGCCCTTCAGAGAATCATAGAATGAATCCCAGAATGGCCTGGCTTGGAAGATCATCCCATCCCACCCCCTGCCATGGGCAGGGACACCTTCCACCAGCCCAGGGTGCTCCAAGCCCTGTCCAACCTGGCCTTGGAC
>JAWWEE010000458.1:0-10838 GCA_035221455.1 Xenops minutus | reverse complement strand
GTGTCCCTCCCAGCCCTGTTTGTCCCTCAGGGGGCTCAGGGTGTCCCTCCCAGCCCTGTTTGTCCCTCCCTGCCCTGTTTGTCCCTCAGGGGGCTCAGGGTGTCCCTCCCAGCTCAGGGTGTCCCTCCCAGCCCTGTTTGTCCCTCCCTGCCCTGTTTGTCCCTCACCCCCAGCCCTCTTTGTCCCTCAGGGCTCCATACCCGCGGCACGGACGGTCCCGGCCCAGCCTCAGGGCCAGCGTGCCCCTCAGCTCCAGGTGTGCCCAAAATCACCGACCCCCACAGCCCCCTTTGCCGCCAGGTAGGACACGCTTCTCCCTGCAAATCCCCCTGGAGTTCAAACTGCGCTGTAATCTTTCCACAGGACACGTGGTGAAGGGTGTGAGGAGCGACCCCCTGCCTGTCCTGCCCCTGCACCCAGGGCAGAGGGCGATGCCACTGCGGCCCTTCAGCTTCCCCGTGCCCGAAACCCGGTTCCTGCACGCCGGCAGCCTCGTGTACAAGATCAGGATCCGCTACGGCCACTGCAGCAGGTGGGGCTGCACAGGGGGATCCAGACTGCACTCTGGCCAGGGCTTGTGCAGCCCAGACCAGAATAGCCCAATATTCGAGTGTTAGAATGCTCACAGCCAGGTCCTGGGGAGTCCAGACTAGAATATTCCCATATTCGAATGTTAGAATGTTCATAGCCAGATCTTGGGGAGTCCAGACTAGAATATTTCAATATTTGAATGTTAGAATATTCATAGCCAGATCTTGGGGAGTTCAGACTAGAATATTTCAATATTTGAATGTTGGAATGTTCATAGTCAGATCTTGGGGAGTCCGGACTAGAATATTTCAATATTCAAATGTTCATAGCCAGATCTTGGGGAGTTCAGACTAGAATATACAAATGTTAGAATGTTCACAGCCAGATCTTGGGGAGTTCAGACTAGAATATTTCAATATTTGGATGTTCATAGCCAGATCTTGTGGAGCCCAGACCAGAATATTCCAATATTTGAGTGTTAGAATGTTCACAGCCAGATCTTGGGGAGTCCAGACTAGAATATTCCAATATTCAAATGTTCATAGCCAGATCTTGGGGAGCCCAGACTAGAATATTCCAATATTCAAATGTTAGAATGTTCATAGTCAGATCTTGGGGAGTCCCGACTAGAATATTTCAATATTTGAATATTAGAATGTTCATAGCCAGATCTCGGGGAGTCCAGACTAGAATATTCCAATGTTAGAATGTTCATAGACAGATCCTGGGGAGTCCAGACTAGAATATTTCATTATTTGAATGTTAGAATGCTCATAGCCAGATCTTGAGGAGCCCAGACTAGAATATTCCAATATTCAAGTGTTAGAATGTTCATAGTCAGATCTTGAGGAGTCCAAACTAGAATATTCCAATATTCAAATGTTAGAATGTTCATAGCCAGATCTTGGGGAGTCCAGACTAGAATATTTCAATTTTCGAATGTTCATAGCCAGATCTTGGAGAGTTCAGACTAGAATATTCAAATGTTAGAATGTTCATAGCCAGATCTTGGGGAGTCCAGACTAGAATATTTCAATATTTGAATGTTCATAGCCAGATCTTGGGGGCTCCCTGTTTCCTGCCTTTCCTTCCCACTGACCAAGAAAGTGGCCATTTAGAAGTTGCTGCTGTGCTTTGAGGGGCTGGGAGAGTAATTCAAGGTGTAAAAACACTCCTATTTCGTTGCCTTGCATGATTTTTGTGCCTCAGTGGGAAAGAGGTGGGTTTTACAGGCAGTGTTTTGGAATTCTGTAAGTATTTCACTGAGGAACTCTAGAGCCTTCGTGGTGGTTTAAGCCCAGCTGGCAACAGAGCATCATGTTTGCTCACAGACTGCAATGAAGCTCAGACTTGGTCCGCAGGTTTGTGATTTGTTGCTGTCTCAGCCCCTGATAAATAATCAATAATTATAGTGTTCATGAATATTAATTTACAGAGCCCAAAGCAGCGATCCAGCGTAATCTGGGTCCCTGTGTGCATCCTTCAGGGTGAAATGAAACACAGTTGTTCCTTTAGCTTTTGCTTATTAGCATTTTGCTGCAATAGTGTCAGATGCAGGAGGATTAACCTTTCTCCTTGTTTTATTCTCTATTGATTTGATGTGTGATGTCACAGTGTTCAGAAGGTCTTGAGTTTTTGCTCTTGTCTGTGGGAAGCTCTTTCCACCAGCACAATCCCCTTGGGAGGCACTGGCAGAGTGGGGGGGCATCACTGAACAGCCTGTGGGTGTCTGTTTGATCTCCTCATGGTAACGAGACCTCTGCCTTGCTTTGAGGTCGGGGGTCTCTCGTTGCCCCCTTGGTTTATGTGCATTGCAACATCAGTTCTTGCAGCTCATTGTTACACCCAAGCCAACAGGACATGAGACTTCTGCAGCACCTCTTGGGTTTCATGATAACTTGAGGGGCTCATGGGGAGCTCATCAGGTCAGTCTTCATATCAGCATGGTCAAATGTGCAGATTTGGGGAGTGAAACTCCTCATGCCCACAAGGAGATGGTGACCAGTCTGAGGACAGGTTCCCAAAAGAACACTGGAAGTTCATTGATCCATTTGATCCCAAAAAGAAATTGATCCCAGCTAATCTGATGACCTACCCATGTGCAGGCTTTTGGTAGAGCAAGGCCATCTTCCCTGAAGGTCCTCAGGGAACACCAGGCAGCAGTGAAGGCTCTTCCATTCTTTAAATGCTTGAAGGTGACTCCACTTTTGCTTCGCCACGCTCCAGGCTTAAAAGACAATAATCATGTCCTCCTGCTCAGTCCCTCTCACGCCCCTGATCCCAACCCAACCAGTGAAGCTCCTGCAGGTCATTAATACCTGGATGGTGCCTTGCTTCCTTCCCTTCTTGGCACTCCCATTTCCTTGGCACCATGGCAGCATCCTTACCTGAGCTGTGTCACCTCCTGCCACTTCCTCCTTTTGTCCCTTAAGCAGAATGGGACCATGATAGGAAAAGCCAGAGGGGCTGGCTTCAGGGCACCCTGTCAAAAAATACAGTTCTGAGGGTTACTGAGCATCAGCTGGAAAGGTCTGATCTCTCATCCCTTGTATCCACACACACAGAGGACACAAATGAGCAGAAAGTTCATATTAGGAATTCACCTCCCTGCTAAGTAGTTTTTCCTGTGCAATGGGAATGGGGGTTTGTTCTGTTTCACCTCTTTTTGCCTGGGATAACTCCAATTCTGTGTTTGTTTCACAGCGCTCCCGATGTCAGTCTGGCTGAAAGTGCTGCCAAGGAGTCGGAGGTAGGAGCTGAAGCAGGTCCTCAGATGGGTGTTAGGCTGAACACACCTTAGGTTTGTTATGGGGCAGAGAACATTTTGTCAAAAGCAACATTTCGAGTGTGATGGGGAATTTCTCTGCAGAGTCTGAGGGGGGGAAAAAAAATGATGTAAATTACAAATGTCCTCAGCAGGCAAAATTAACATAGAAGAGTCATGCTTTTAATTCAAATATTCCAAAGAAGCTACTGGCTCTTAATATTGGACAAGTACAAACTCCTGATTGTCAAGCTAGTTTCACCCTGCTCCTGCCTGAGACAGAAGGCAGCCCCTGCCACTGCTGAGACAAATATACTACTTTCTGAAAAGTGCTCCTTCCTATTACTTAATTTTTTTAAAATCTTCAGAGTATAGTCATGACATTAAAAATATTGCTGAAGAAAATGTGCTGATTTTAACTGATACAAAGAATTAATTTATTTTTTTCACTTTTGAAGAAAATGTATTAATAGAAAAGCTTTTCTGTTAGTAGAGCAGGAGTTTGTTGGGGCTTATGTGCAGTTCCCTTGTAACTGAGTTGGGTCAATATTCAGCAAGACTGGGTATAATTTTGGCACAAGTAAATGCTACGTGTGTCTTGCTGGGGGGAAATAAAAAGGGCACTTCTTAAATTTAAAATTTCTTAAATTTGAAAGCACATCCCCACTCTCCATCGCAATTCTTCTATGTTAATTCAAGGTTAAGATACTCCCTTACTTCAATTTCTATCAGTCTGTCAGGGCAGTGCACTCTAAGATGATCAGAGGCAGTGGGGAGAAGAAGGGGAGGAGGACAAGCAGAATATATAGAACCTGCTTTTCCATAATTCTTGCAAACAATAAAGAAATATTAACTTTTTCCCAAGCCTTGAAACTGTACTGGATGGTGGAATTGTTACTGTTTTTAATATTCTTCCTTGGTTTATTTTTTCCACCCTCCCCAGGAAGTGATTCGAGTAGTCCTTGGAAATCTTGAGGATTTACATCCATTTTCTACTGACCACTTCACCGTCTTTCCATGTATCCTTTTTTTCCTATCCATAAAAGATTCAGTGACTTGTGTCTGTTGGGCATTGTGTAATTCAGCATCCATGTGTGAGAGTGTGCAGACCTTTAGCTGAATTAGGACTCCTTTGAGCTCTGCAGTTTGACACTGGCTGCACATCTGTCTCAGGTGTCACCTTCACCCGAGAACTGATGGCAAAAGAGTGGTTTGCTGTGTTCCCATCAGAACATTCTTGCAAGCATGAGCTCCTGGGTGTCAGAGCTGCACCCAGCTCAAGGAATAGCTGGAACTTTAGTGCTTGTCTTGTCAATTGTCTTTTTCCCCCCATTTTGAACTGTGAAGTGAAGGTAATCATGCTGCTCCTATGAATCTCGGTTCTCTTCAGTTTTTAGTTGGGAGGGCTGCTGAGGTTTTATTCTCAGGGCTGGAAGAGCCTGGCATGTTGGGTTTCTTGCAGGAGGGTGTCAGGAGGGCAGTACATTAAGGGAACAGAACACTCCTAATACAGGTGACTGATGGGGGTGAGTGTTTCTTGTAAAGCATTACTGGTGCTTTTCATGAAGTTCAGAGTGGCAGGTTGGATTTGCTTCCTCGTACACGTGGGCAGCATGATGTGATTTGGAAGACATTGTCAGGACTCCTCCTCCTTGGAAATATTAGTGCTGTGTTTTTAAGTCTTACCATTATTCCCAGATTTGAGTAAATGGGAGAGAGTGTCAAAGATGAAATTCAAACATGAGAACGTGCCCCTTGTGCCTTATCCCTACATCTGCACGTTGTACCTAGAGCTGAACTCCTGTCAGCAAAACATGTCTTCTGGTAAGTCACTGTGGTGAGGTTTGGATAATTTCTGAAAATACCTGGGATCTATGCCTTGCTTTTCCCTTTCCCTTTGCCTTCTCCTGCTGTGTCTGTGAAGGAGAGGGAGTGAAGCTGCATGTGGTATGGCTGTACTGTGGGTTTGAAACAGGGGCTGGTAGTGTGTTCTCTATTGTCCTGGATTGCTTTTCTAACATTTCCTGGGTTTCTCTGCTTTTCCAAGCACTGCTGGCTCTTCAGCAGGTATTCTTATACAGTGCTGCCCAGTGGCTCCCCACCTTCAGTTTTCAGTGTCACTTGCTGGGCTGGAGCCATGGGCACAGAGAAGGAAAGCATGTTTTTCTTCCCTGTGCTTGACTACATTTGTTGACATCCCACTTCCCGAAAAAAGAATGGATTTGTTTGTGAAAACTGAGTGTTCTTAGGTAGTTTTCAGTTGGTTACCGAAAGTTCAGTCTAAATAATCACCAAGTTTTATATCTGCTTACAGGTAAAGAAGTAAACAGGGGCAGTGGTGAGCCTGTAAGTTGTGCCTTTGTTTTTGTTTTGTTGTTTAATTTATATTCTAAGTATTCTGGAGAAGCAGAATATATATATTTAGGCAATGCTACAGTTCTCCTACTTCTTGCAGTTAGCCAGTCTATCTCTGCTAGGATTACATTCCTGCTACTTACATTCCTAGGCAGTCCTCTGAAGGAGGAGCAAATAGGATGTCCTGGGAAGCAGTATTTTGGTTAAAACTGTGGAGCAGAATTCTCGGGATGGTCTCCCAGTGCTTATCTTAGTCCTGAATCCTTTTCTTGGTTTTATTGTATAATCAGGAACAATTGGACAAAATATGAATGTGTATTAACTCTGACTTCTGCTCTCAAATAAAGTCAAAATCAGTTGTTATCAATACCAAGTTTGCAATGTTTTGAAGGTCAGGAGAAGAAAGGGAATGTCAGAAAGTACTGCAATGGAAGAAGCAGCGAAGAGGAGGAGAGTGGAAGCTGAAGCAGAGGTCTCATGCCCTCAGTTGCTTATGGACAGGTCAGTTGATGACAGAATAGTCTCCCTGGATATAGATCAACCTATTTAATGTCTCTTTTATGTCTCTAATGTTTCTTTGTAAACTCAGGTCTTACTTAGTTGACTTCTTTTTAGAACTGGAGCTGACTCTGTTCACCAGAGGAGGAAAGCAGAGCATGGATTTGAAAAGGTAACTGCAGAATGTTCAGGAAGAGACAACAGCATTATTTAATCCTGGACCCTTAGAGTGGCAAGCACAAAGTGCCTGCACATAATTTTTCCCCTTTTCCCCTGCACCACCCACATCAAGCCATTTTCCATTCCTGCTCATCAGATTCAGCAAAGGGAGGAGTTTTACAGGGAGATGACACCGAGCTTTTCTGACTGTCAAGCTACAGGCTCGGGGCTGAGCTGAGCCTGAGGGAGGCCCTGCCTTGTCTCCAAGACTCCAGTGCTTTGTCACCTCAGATGCCCCTTTATGCAGAAGTCCATAAAGGGCAAACAGCACGTGCTGACACCTCTCCCCACCAGTGTCCTTACTCTCTGGGGATGGCCATGCAGGCATCTCCCTGTTCCTGAAACAGGGCCATGCTTTTCTCACTGTGGCACCAGAAGGCAGATCCGTGACAGGATTGTTCCAGAGGAACTGGCAATTGCTCTCTAAAGCTGCTGCTCTCCAAAGACCTTGTCAGGAGGGCAAGATTGTTTCTCTTGTAGCCCACAGGCTGCAGTGCTGCTTTGGCAGAGCTGCTCTTAGGCACACCTGTTAGGTAACAGGGTGTTCCCTAACCCCTGTATCCTCCTGGCTGTCATCCATTGTCCCAAATGTCCCAGGGTGTCATTCTGTGGCAGTGGATCTGGTTTTCTGGTAGGGTTTGCTCTCAAAGCAGCTTGCCTGCTGATTTTGTTGTGTTTTCACATGATGATTTTGGGGTTTATGGTGCTTTGGGTTACTGATCACCTTCCTAATGGATATTCCTTGCCTGCCTCTTGCTTCTGGCAGTTTTCATTTGTGTCCCTTCCCAGTTAGGCTGTGTCTCAGGACTATGTCTTACCAGGGCTAATGGAGGGGCCTGTACTCTCCAGAGGCTCTTGTTTCCCACAGCTCCTCTGGTCATGTTTTTTGGAATCTCTGCCCATGCCACAGCTACTGTTATTTCACTGTCTGCTACGTTTAAGTGTTCTAAATTAATTGCAGCTTGACGTTAGGCCTGTGAATGTCCAGAGGAGGGAAGTGTAAATATCTTGTTGAAAAAAGTCCTCATAGTAGCAGGAAAAACCCCAAAAACCACAGAGCAGGAGAGCAGACCTTGCCTTTTAGTGCTTTTATTACTTGCTTAGCAAGCAAGCAAACAAAAATCTCTGAATTTTGCATTGTGTAACAGTTCTTGGGTTCCTTTTCCTTTCAGAATTCCTCCAAAGCCAAGGAGTGTGAGTTTAGCCCAGCATCCCTTGCTGAGGAGTGTGACCAAATGAGTTTGTGTGAGTAAGGAATTCCTGGCTTGTTCCATTCCACTGGGTGCACAGGGAGTGTGGAGTGAGCAAGGCTGTGGTTTTGTTCTTGCTCCTGTTTCTGACAGGGAAACCTGTGCCATCTGCCCTTGGACAAAGAACAGCAGCCACTCAGGCAGAGGGTACGGCGCAGCTGCTGCAGCAAATGGCCCAAACAGGAGAGGCAGAACACGTGAAGTCAGAAGGAAGAGGTCTCTCCAAGTTCTGGAGAAGGTACTAATCCTGCAGGGATGAGCAGATGCAGTCCTGGCTCTGTCTCAGCCCGTGTCAGAGGCTGATTCTGGTGGTTTGGGTGACTGCATAATTCTGGAGGATGGAAACCTCTTTTCTGTGGTTAAACCAAAGTCTCCCAGCACAAAAATGATTCAGTGATGGCCTTTTATCTCATGGTAAGGTTTATTCCCAATAAGCGTTCCTCTTCTGAGCTGGCTTTGGGGAACAAACACAAGTCCCTGTTAACCACAGTGTGTGCCATCCCTTTAATGACTGAGACCAGACTGTTAGGGCACAAGTTACTGGTTTCCTCTGCTTTTTCAGTTTCCCTCTGGCACTGAGTCTTTCTTGGACCTTTTTACCAGTTCTCAGAGAAGTATTTTAAGTTTAATGTGCTCTTTTTGTTGTTGTTTTTTCCCCAGCGTCATCATTGCACCACTACGTTATCTTTTTGGTGGAAAGAACTGACCTGGTAGTACTAATTGTGGAAAGGTAAATCTGTAGCATGATTGTTGGGTTGCATTGTTTGTTCTGTAATTCTCTTTTTTACATTGCTTGTCTCAGCTGTTAAAAGCTTTAAATTAAATTCTACTCTGTTTACATTTTCAAAGTAACATAGTGAAGATGCTGGGTTAGAATGTCTTTTATTCACAGTTTAGAGTTTTTGGCAATAAAGCAACAAACTTGAAGGTTTTGATCGTTAAGTATGACAAATTTTGAATTTAACATTCCATGACATTCTAACAAAAAAGGCATCAGCTTGGAATTGTCATTTTAATCAGACTTACCCAGGCAGGCCTCTTTCTGCCTCCAAGAAGTAGTGGAGGTTTCTAGTGTGAGATGTACTCCAGTCCTATGCTTCACAGCATTAAAAAGGTCAACATTCTGGGAAATTTTGGATTAGATACACGAGGCTGCCAACACCCAGGAAGGACCACCAAGGGTTTACAGACTAACACTCTTACTAATATAAAATTGTGTCAGCTTAGGGGGCGAAGGTTGCTGGTGATAGTATCTGACTGCCAAAACACATTTAAAGCAATATACAGACAAGCTTTAATCCTCAATAAGTGTTCAACACATGTACAGTTCTTACCCAGGGGGCATCCCTGTGGGGGAGAAGACAGGTAAAACAGTTTCAACCCTTCAGCTGATCCCAGCAGTTCTTCCCTAACTTTCCCCCCAGTTTCAGCCTACTTTTAGACTATTTCTTTAGTATAATGGAGCTTGAGTGACTCTACTCACTAATACCTTTGTTGCTGATTGGTGTAAAATTACCTGGCTTTGCTTTTGAAGATACAGTCTAAAAAATACAGAGTTCCTGCCCAGTGGGGGGTGGAGATGTGTGTTAATATTACAATTAGGCTCTAACCAATTAAGTTCATCTGAGGACTGAGATTTCACCACAGTTGTTTGCTCAGCAGCAGGACATCTCCCATCTCCCTTGGTTAGGAGGTGTTTTGGGGGTTTATCAGCTGCAAAGTACCACCGAGTTCCCCTCCCTGCAAGCATTTCCATGGATTCATCCATCTTCCCACAGGCTTGTACCCACCCTGGCCCACAGTTACCCACCCCACATACAGAGTGTTCTGGCCTGGACTCTCCTCAGCTTTTGAATAATTCTTTCTCTCCGAGAAGAGAGGGACTGTTACATGACTGGTTCCATTTATCCTGTTCCTCTTAGTCCTGTGCCACAAACCCAGGTCAAGGCTGAGCACCCCGATATTCAACCCCATCTGCCGGGGGACTGAGCAATGAGATGGGCAATAGGGAGGAGCAGGAATGGATGAAGGGTTGATAGCAAGGCATGAGTCAGGGCAGTTATCCCTGAGAGGGTCTTTATCAGTGGTTATGTCAAGAAGACAACATTCCACTTCCATGATCGTACAGGTAGTTCCATAAAAAAGGGTCTTTGCCAGGAGCTGGGAGTGCGAAGCCTGGAGAACGGAAGACTCAGTGGGCACTTTATCAATGTGCAAAAACCTGGAGAGAGAGTGCTGAGAGACCAGAGCCTGCTCTTGTCACTGGTGCCCAATGGTGGGCCTGTAGGCAGGGGGTTCAACTTATGTATTTTCTTAACTGATATCTTTATACTTTTATATTGTTATATTTCTATAGATAATAACCAAAATAGCTACATACATATACATATACATATACAAACACCAGCCCTTCAGTGTCATTTCACTCTAATCCACCTCAGGGGATCTATTATTTACAAGAATTTTGATTGCCCACCCTTCAGAGGTGGGTCACAACACACCTGCACAGCTCAGAGGGCTGCATCTGCCCTCTCAGCTGCTCAGCAAGAAGGGACCAAGGGGACAAGTGGCCACATGGCAGGACTGCATGGACAAAGGTCCCCCTGTCCCTTCCCTCCCTGGGCTGCCGCAAGGCTGTGCTTTGCCATCCACCCAGCCAAACACACTCCTCTAGGCCCAGCCCTGGTGGCTACACTGGAAGGTTTTTGGGCTTTGTGGTGGCATGGTTGGACATCCCCCGGGGGACACTGCTGGGGAAGTTGGTGCCACTGCTGGGCCTGCCAGGCCACCACAGCATCCCTGCTTCTCTCTGGGACAGTTCCACAGAAGGGAAGGGGTTTGGTGTCCCTGTGTGCCCATGTGTGACTCAGTGTCACCTCAGCCTGCAGCAGCCCCACGTGGGCCTTGCCCATGTCCCTACAGCTGGGGACACCAACCATGGAGCCCTGGAGCAGTGACACCCGGTGCCAGCTGTGCCAGGGGCAGTCCCACACCCAGGTGGGCACAGCCCTGGGCCCTGGCTGTGCCTGCTTGTTGTCAGGGCCCCCCAGCTCAGACTTGCCCTCAGCTGTGCTCTCAGCTCTGCCCTCAGCCTGGGCACCCCCAGGAAAGGGGCAGAGAAACTGCAGGGCAGGCAGGGAGGGCCAGTGGCTCAGGGACACTGTGGGGCTGAGGCTGGCTCTGCTCAGCCCATCATCCCTCCAGTGCTGGACACTGGTGCC